>JAGDQO010001115.1:0-268220 GCA_018342035.1 Solanum appendiculatum | reverse complement strand
TCTCATGTAATGAATAACTAAGGTTATCAAATTACTGATTTACAGGGTTGATTTTATGATCATGATCTCTCGACCTCTAATCGCCTACTCCAACTAGCTGTCTAACTACATCGTTGAGCGGGGATAGGCAGTCCTAATTGGCGAGCATTTATATTTCATCCTGTTTCGTAACCAAGCGAGGTGTTCGTCCGGCCGTCACTCCTGAACACGAATCTAAACAAAGTTAGAACAAGCTCTTTGCATTCTCTGGTCTATCTACCTCTTCATCTCTCGAGTCCAAGAATAGACAATAGATTTATTTCTATGGTGGCCTAGCATGAAATACTAAAACAAGAACACAAAAGTAATTTAAGCGATAACCAACATTAATTCAAAACAATCGATGTTCAACAATTACCCATGGCCGCAGCCCCAGAACAAGGGTCTTTAGCTACTAATATCTAAGAAAAAGAAGAAGAAAAGAACCCTAAAAAGTATTGACAAATTTTCCTTACAAAGTGTCTTCCTTAAAAAGTATTTTCTTTCCCCGCTATCCCCAATAATTATTTCTATGGACTATTTATAGATGTTGAAAACCCTAAATAAAATAACTGAGTCCAAAACAAATTAGGAACCCAAAACCAAAACGGAATTGGATTCCTACTTGAAACTGTGCCGCCTCAAACTTTCCATATATATAAATATTAATATAATATTCAATTTAATCCATTAAGCTGCCTGCTTGATTTTCCTTCTTCAATCTTTCATAATTAATTCATTTTAGCTCCAAATTTCTTCAACTTTGTACCAATTTAATCCTACAAATAAAATACACTATTTAGCACAATCCATAAAATCCATGCTAAAAAAGGACAAATATAAATAATAAATATGAGGCAATTAATGATAAGAAAATATATTTTTGACTCAGATCAACACCCCACACTTAAACTTTTGCTCGTCCTCGAGCAAACATTAAAGCTCATCTCAAAAATCATACTAGGAAGCCATCACTTTGGTTGATACAAACAATTAGGCCATATTGAAATTTGAAAACATCAAGTACAATTCCCGCTCATTATGCAAGACATCCAAATAAACAACAAACCTCTAACCTCCTAACCTCAAGGAAAGACTCTGAACTCATCAAATTTAAGCTTGCTCACCTACTCTCATCAAAGAAAGTTAATAACATCACCTATCTATCATGAAACAAGTGCCCTCACAAGAAGAAATAGTCCACATACTCAATTCAAAAGATTGAATATAAATTAAGAACTTAGCGTCAAAGAACAACTCTCACACTCACAAATAAAATTCACATGTATGCACAAAGAACCATAGGCTTGCCCATTATGTACATCTCCGCTAATTAAGCATGCTTGAATAGAATCAAATAGGACTTTAACGGGTTGTAATGTAGGCTAAGGGACGGGTAGGAAAACTATATAATAGTGACTTACACTTCCCTAAGCACTTTGTATTTTTAGACTTCATCACCCATTATTTTCTTCTCTTTATTTTCAGCCCTCTCTTCAACAATTATTTCACAAGTAATTCTCATCATCTCAAGAATGCTTCACTCATTTTTTTCTTTCACAATAATATTTTTTTTTTTCAAAGAATTATTTATTTATTTTTTTCATGTCACATTCTTTCGAAGAGGGCTTTTTTCATCACTTTGTAACCATCATTGATTTCTTTTTCATTCAACCACCCCTTTTCTTTTTCCAGATATAACAATTATAATCAGTCTATGCTACAGTGCTCAAGAAAGCAAGGTGCAAAAACTAGGGATTCAACAAAATAGTTAAGGGCAAAATACGGCTACCAACAAAAGGCTACAGGCTCAAAAGGGCGAACTAGTGATATAATATCTGAAAAGGCTAAAATTTACAAGGCAAATCAAAGAAAGCCTATTATCATCTCCTAAACTGAGCAACACTTTTTATTTCGCTTCAATAACATGCAGGGCAAGTTCTAGACTAAGATGCAAAACATGGAATAAACAAATTCTCACCACACATGGCACAAGTATCAATCAAGATGGATCAATTCCACTTCTAAGAGAGACAGAATCATAACAAACTACAAAATAAAATAAGCTATATACAAAGTCACAACCATGAACCTAAGTGTCAAAGAGTCTGCAATTTCATTAGCAATCAAGCATTCACAAGAACGTACTACTTAAAATTAGGCCTAAATAGCAAGTATCACACAACTCAAAAGGGTCTTTTCTTTTCTCTAAAAAATAAAAAAATAAATAAAAATTTACTCCCTATCGGTTCAAAGGGACTATCCTCAGGAAAAGTACCGAAAACAAAAGCCGAGGAACCCACCTAAAAATACAAAAAGACTCGATAAAGCAGTAAAAACTAGGAATTCATTCCTCCACCCCACACTTAAAAAGATGCTATGTCCCCAAAGCATCAAATAAAATTTAAAACAAGGGTTAGGAAAACTCCCTGAGGCCTCTAGGCCTAGTTAGTAGCATGTTCTCTTAATTTTCATCAAGGGTCGTCACCCCACCCTTAAGCTCAAACGTGCTCCTTAGCTCCAAATTCTTGGGTACTCAGACTTTTCCTAATTTGCAAAAACAAGACCAAAAGAAAAAACGACACTATAAAATTAAAAATAAAATAAAATAAGAAGCTACACTACCTATTGGGTTGCCTCCCAATAAGCGCCTAATTTAATGTCGCGGCACGACACGAGTAAATTCACTACTTTTCTTTCCACTTTGAACTTATGAATTGTACCCCTAACTTCGCATCAATTTTTCTGCTCCTCTCTAGGGGCGGTGGTATAAAGATAACAGAACCAAGTAATAAATGTCGCATCTTGCACTTCTTGGCCCTTAAGTGAGGAATGTCGTTTTGTCTATGTGGATTAGAAAACTTTAGGATGTCGGGGCCTTGTTCCTCATCTATAGTCAAGTGTTTTGAATGAGATCCAAGGTGCCTCAACTCCAAAGCAACATTATTTACAACATTCTCACTTTTGTACTCTTTCTCAACATTGACATTAAGGAATAAGGTATAGTTGAATGGTTGGAATTCCTCTTTTTGCTCCACTATCTCCTTCACATACTTGGCGTACTTGGGAATTCCCTGCAAAATATCAACAAAAGGGAGATTAATGTGAACTTGTTTAAGGAGAGACAAAAACTTACCGAAGCATGCGTCCTCGTTCTGCTTTTTGGACTTTTGAGGAAACGAAGGGGGTGGTTTTAATTGAGGAACAATCCTCTCAACATTCGCATCTTGAACCACTTCTTCGGGTTTCTTTTCTTCTCTCACCGCCTCAGAACTTCTCTTCTTTGGAGCTGATTCTTCCAGTTGTAATCCACTCCTTGTGCTCACCGCATTCGGTTGCCTTGGGTTAGGATCCGTGTCACCCGGAAGATCTCCAGGAGGACGCACATTGACTGCATTAGCCAATTGTGCGAACTGCCTTTCCAGATTTTTCAGCGCTAATTGGGTGTTTCTCAACTCTTCTCCTAACTTGTTGTTGATTTCTGTACTTAGCTTTTGGAACAACTCCTCCTTAGTCATGCCCCCTTGCTTCGCACCTTGATTATTTGGCTGTTGAAATTGTTGTCCATTACCTTGTGGTCTGTATTGGTTCTGCCCTTGAGCCTGATTTTGGTGTTGATTCTGATTTCCACCCCATGAGAAGTTGGGGTGGTTCCTCTAACTTGAGTTATGCGTGTTCCCATAATTCTGCGTACCTCCACCTCTTTGGGCATTCCCCACTTCATCACCCCTGTCAACATCACAGATAACAGAAGAATCATAATAGGGGGGAGGGGGATAAGAGTTAGGACAACCATTCCAATGACCAAATTGACCACCACATATATGACAAATAGGACATTCGATATCCAAATGGGGTCCATTACAATAATTACAAGGATACTTCTCACCCAACCACGATTTATCCCAATCAGTCATATCAATAAGAGTACCAAATTATTCAAAGGAAAAAAAATTATTGTTCGGAAAAAAAACTAATTAATAAAACAACTTGTTGGGTGCTTCTCAACTCTTCTCCCAACTTGTTGTTTTCTGTACTTAGTTTTTGGCGCCGCTGCCGGGGACTTAGAAATTAATTTATATTTAATTCTTTTGAGTCTACTAGTGATTATTCGAAGTGCTAACAACTTGATCTTAGCCGTTCTGTATTGCAGGCAATTCGGATTTGAAGTCTGGCTCGCAAAGGTGATCTTGTTGAACCAGACGACGAACCTGAACGAGCCCTTCGACAACGAAGAAAGCTGGCGAATCTTGGAAGACAACGAGAATTAGGATTAGATCTCCCAGAAAACCGGGAGGAGAACCCGGTTGATGATCGTGGAGAACACGTGGAAAGAGAACACATGGAGATACCTGCAGGGATAGCTCCGAGGCCAGTTCGTGATGTGGCAGTCCCACTCACCACTAGTATGACCTCGAGCATTCGAAAACCACCACCGGGTGGAAGATTTGAGTTGAAACAATCCATGGTGCATCTCCTCCATACTAATGGGCAATTCACTGGCCTACCCCATGAAGATCCCCAAGTGCACCTCAGAGGTTTTCTAGAGATAACCAGCACTTATATTCCACATGGGGTATCAACTGATTATGTGCGATTGACCTTGTTCCCATTTTCACTTTTGGGAGAAGCGAGGCGATGGTTAGACTCTGAGCCTCCCAACTCTATCACCACATGGGATCAGTTAGCAAAGAAGTTCCTTAATCGATTCTTCCCCTCAGGCAGAACCGCAAAACTGAGAGGTGAAATATTGAGTTTCAAGCAGAGAAGCGGAGAGAACATGTACCAAGCCTGGGATAGATTTAAACAATTGTTGCTTGCGTGTCCACATCACTATCAGGCAAATGAGGTATTAGCTCATACCTTTATTGAATGCCTTGAATATAATTCTAGGGTACTATTGAATACTGCAGCAGGTGGGCAAGCTCTTGAGAAGACCTATGATGAGTTAGTGGAGCTCTTGGACAAAATGTCTGAAAGCAACCCAGATTGGAATGGTGATACGCAAAGAAGCACAACATCAAAGGCTGCAGGTGTTTTGGAAGTGGATCAATTAACTGCACTGAATGCAAAATTGGATGCGCTAGCAACTAACTTCACCACTCAGCTCAAGAAGTTATCAGTCGGGCAGCAACAAGCACATGTAAATGTTGTACACCAACCGCAAGGATGGTGTGAAGTTTGCGGAAGTGGAGACCATGTGTCTGATTTTTGCGGTGAAAACCCAGACTCTGTGAACTATCTAGGGAATGCCCAAAGAGGTGGAGGTACGCAGAATTATGGTAACACGTATAACTCAAGTTGGAGGAACCACCCCAACTTCTCATGGGGTGGAAATCAGAATCAACACCAAAATCAGGCTCAAGGGCAGAACCAATACAGATCACAAGGTAATGGACAACAATTTCAACAGCCAAGTAATCAAGGTGCGAAGCAAGGGGGCATGACTAATGAGGAGCTGTTCCAAAAACTAAGTACAGAAAACAACAAGTTGGGAGAAGAGTTGAGAAGCACCCAATTAGCACAGAAAAATCTGGAAAGACAGTTTGCACAATTGGCTAATGCAGTCAATATGCGTCCTCCTGGAGGTCTTCCGGGTGACACGGATCCTAACCCAAGGCAACTGAATGCGGTGAGTACAAGGAGTGGATTACAACTGGAGGAACTAGCTCCAAAGAAGAGAAGTTCTGAGGCGGTGAGAGAAGAAAAGAAACCCGAAGAAGTGGTTCAAGAAGCGAATGTTGAGAGGATTGTTCCTCAAATAAAACCACCCCCTCCGTTTCCTCAAAAGTTCAAAAAGCAGAACGAGGACGAATGCTTCGGTAAGTTTCTGTCTCTCCTTAAACAAGTTCACATTAATCTCCCTTTGGTTGATATTTTGCAGGGAATTCCTAAGTACGCCAAGTATGTGAAGGATATAATGGCGAATAAGAAGAGATTGACTGAGTATGAAACAGTGGCACTCACGGAGGAGTGCAGTTCGAGAATTCAGAATAGACTACCCAAAAAGTTGAAAGATCCGGGCAGCTTCACAGTCCAAATCACCATTGGCCAAAGTGTTCATGCCCGCGGTTTGTGTGATTTGGGTGCTAGTATAAACCTCATGCCGGCATCTTTATACAATAAACTTGGGTTGGGTAGTCCAAAACCAACCACAATCATTCTCCAATTGGCCGATAGGTCGGTGGCAAGGCCGGAAGGAGTAGTAGAAGATGTCTTGGTGCAAGTTGGGTCACTGATCTTTCCTGTGGACTTTGTTGTCCTAAATTTTGAACCCGATCCGGAAGTTCCATTTATTTTGGGACGACCATTCTTAGCTACAGGGCGAGCATTGATTGATGTAGCGGCCGGGCAGTTGACTATGAGAGCTCATGATAAGGTGGAGGTGTTTGATGTCTATCGCGCCTTGAAGTTGCCATCTGTCTATGAAGAGTTGTCTGCCATTACAGTAGTAGACCTTGCTGTAGAATTGCATTGCATAACTCCCAAGGATCCCTTGGAAAGAGTTTTGGTGGGGCATGACATAGATGGAGATGCAGAAGCGCAAGAACTGGCCACTTGTCTTAATGTAGCACTAGTTGGTTCACAAAAAGGTGTAGTCGAACCATTAGATCGAGTGTTGGGTCTTCTTCCCAAACCCTCAATAGAAGAAGCACCAAAGCTGGAGTTAAAATCACTTCCGTCACACTTGAGGTATGCATATCTTGGCTCTAATGAAACTTTACCTGTTATACTTTCTGCGCATTTGTCTGCAGCACAGGTTGATGCGGCTTTGGAGATACTGAAGAAAAGGAAGAAAGCAATAGGCTGGCAAATGTCGGATATTCATGGAATTAGTCCGGCCTTGTGCATGCACCGAATTTACATGGAGGATGACCATAAACCGAGTGCGCAACACCAACGCCGACTGAATCCTTTGATGAAGGAGGTCGTGAAGAAAGAAGTGATCAAGTGGTTAGATGCAGGAATTGTGTATCCTATCTCTGACAGCAAATGGGTAAGTCCTGTGCAATGTGTACCTAAGAAAGGAGGTATGACAGTAGTGAAGAATGACAAGAATGAGTTGATCCCAACAAGAACTGTCACCGGATGGAGAATTTGCATGGATTACAGAAAATTAAATGATGCCACAAGAAAGGACCACTACCCTGTCCCTTTTATTGATCAAATGCTTGACCGTTTAGCAGGACAGGAGTATTATTGCTTCTTGGATGGGTATTCTGGATATAATCAGATTTTAATCGCACCTGAGGATCAAGAGAAGACTACATTCACATGTCCCTATGGCACGTATGCATTCAAACGCATGCCATTTGGGCTTTGCAATGCTCCTGCCACATTCCAGAGGTGCATGATGGCCATTTTCCATGATATGGTGGAGGACTTTGTGGAAGTATTCATGGATGACTTCTCCGTTTTTGGGAATTCTTTTGAGGTATGTCTTCGAAACCTTGATAAAGTACTTGCTCGCTGTGAAGACACTAACCTTGTGCTTAATTGGGAAAAGTGTCACTTCTTAGTCCGAGAAGGTATAGTTTTGGGTCATAAAGTGTCTAAACAGGGACTCGAGGTAGATAAAGCAAAGGTGGAAGTTATTGAAAAATTGCCCCCTCCTATTTCTGTCAAAGGGGTAAGAAGTTTCTTAGGACATGCAGGTTTTTACCGAAGATTCATCAAGGACTTTTCCAAGATTGCTAGACCTATGTGCAGTCTTTTGGAAAAGGAGGTGAAATTCGATTTCGATGCAATGTGCTTAGAAGCTTTTGAGATGCTGAAGCGGAACTTAATTGAAGCTCCTATCTTGGTTGCTCCTAACTGGGGGTTGCCATTTGAAATCATGTGTGATGCAAGCGATGTAGCAGTGGGTGCAGTATTGGGACAGAGACAAGGCAAAGTGTTCCATTCAATATATTATGCGAGCAAGACCCTTGATACTGCTCAAGCTAATTATACAGTGACTGAGAAGGAGATGCTTGCTTTAGTGTTCTCCTTCGACAAGTTCAGATCATATTTGGTAGGTACCAAAGTTATTGTTTATACTGACCATGCAGCTATTAGGTATCTATTCAATAAGAAGGATGCTAAGCCGAGACTAATTCGGTGGATATTGCTTCTCCAAGAGTTCGATCTTGAGATCAAAGACCGGAAGGGTATTGAAAATCAGATCGCTGATCATCTGTCAAGATTAGAAGATTTCTCTCATGTGCATGAAGGGGAACAAATACGCGAGGAGTTTCCGGATGAGCAGTTGATGGCTTTGGATATCTCCCAAGTGCCTTGGTATGCGGATATTGTGAATTTCTTGGTGAGTGGAGTGTTTCCACCTGGCGCAACAACCCAACAAAGAAAGAAGCTGATGCATGATGCTAAATTCTATATATGGGACGAGCCATTCTTGTTCAAACAAGGAGTGGACGAAGTGGTGAGGCGATGCATTCCGGAGAATGAGGTCAAGCAAGTGCTCCAGAGTTGTCATGCAAGTCCTTATGGAGGACACCATGGAGGAGAACGCACGGCTCACAAGGTATTGCAATCTGGCTTCTTTTGGCCCTCTCTTTTTAAAGATTCTATGGCTTATGTGAAGGGGTGTGATAATTGCCAAAGGTTGGGAACGATATCAAGAAGACATGAAATGCCCTTAAATAATATTCTTGAGGTGGAAATCTTTGATGTGTGGGGTATTGACTTCATGGGTCCCTTCCCACCATCTAGTGGAAACCAATATATTCTTGTGGCTGTTGACTATGTGTCTAAATGGGTTGAGGCTGTCGCTCTTCCCACGAATGACTCAAGAGTGGTGATTAAATTCATTAAGAAGCACATTTTTACGCGTTTTGGTACTCCAAGGGCAATCATAAGTGATGGAGGTAAGCACTTCATTAACCATCTTGTGAAGAATCTTCTGGCTAAGTATGGTATACGGCATAAAGTAGCTACAGCTTATCACCCTCAAACTAGTGGTCAAGTAGAAGTTTCGAATCGTGAGGTGAAGCAAATACTGCAGAAAACAGTGAATGCACAGCGCAAAGATTGGTCTGAGAAGCTTGATGATGCATTATGGGCATATCGGACTGCATACAAAACACCTATAGGGACTTCTCCCTATCACTTGGTGTTCGGCAAAGCATGTCATCTTCCGGCGGAGCTAGAGCACCAAGCATATTGGGCTATAAAGAAGTTGAATCTTGATCCTGAGCTAGCCGGTAGAAGGAGAATTGGTCAATTGCATGAACTTGAAGAGTTTAGGCTCCATGCTTATGAGAATGCAAAAATTTACAAAGAGAAGACCAAGAGATGGCATGATAAGCACATAATCCCTCGCACTTTTGCTCCGGGGCAAAAGGTATTACTTTTTAACTCTAGACTTCGGTTGTTCCCCGGAAAACTAAGATCTAAATGGAGTGGACCCTTTGAAGTGGTGAGGATGACTCAACATGGCGCGGTAGAGCTTAGAGAAAAAACTGGCCCCTCGTTCTTGGTGAATGGGCAAAGGGTCAAACATTATTTTGGAGAGGATACGGATCGAGATCGTGAAGCTCTTGAGCTAAATGATGAATGATCCAAGCTGTGTCGTGCCGCGACGTTAAATTAGGCGCTTATTGGGAGGCAACCCAATTGGTAGTGTAGCTTCTTATTATTATTTTTTTTTTATAGTGTCATTTTTTTCTTCTTTTCTTTTGGTCTTGTTTTTGCAGATTAGGGGAAGTCTGAGTACCCAAGAATTTGGAGCTAAGGAGCACGTTTGAGCTTAAGGGTGGGGTGATGACCCTTGATGAAAATTAAGAGAACATGCTACTAGCTAGGCCTAGAGGCCTCAGGGAGTTTTCCTAACCCTTGTTTTAAATTTTATTTGATGCTTTGGGGACATAGCATCTTTTTAAGTGTGGGGTGGAGGAATGAATTCCTAGTTTTTACTGCTTTATCGAGTCTTTTTGTATTTTTAGGTGGGTTCCTCGGCTTTTGTTTTCGGTACTTTTCCTGAGGATAGTCCCTTTGAACCGATATGGAGTAAATTTTTATTTATTTTTTTATTTTTTAGAGAAAAGAAAAGACCCTTTTGATTTGTGTGATACTTGCTATTTAGGCCTAATTTTAAGTAGTACGTTCTTGTGAATGCTTGATTGCTAATGAAATTGCAGACTCTTTGACACTTAGGTTCATGGTCGTGACTTTGTATATAGCTTATTTTATTTTGTAGTTTGTTATGACCCTGTCTCTCTTAGAAGTGGAATTGATCCATCTTGATTGATACTTGTGCCATGTGTGGTGAGAATTTGTTTATTCCATGTTTTGCATCTTAGTCTAGAACTTGCCCTGCATGTTATTGAAGCGAAATAAAAAGTGTTGCTCAGTTTAGGAGATGATAATAGGCTTTCTTTGATTTGTCTTGTAAATTTTAGCCTTTTCAGATATTATATCACTAGTTCGCCCTTTTGAGCCTGTAGCCTTTTGTTGGTAGCCATATTTTGCCCTTAACTATTTTGTTGAATCCCTAGTTTTTGCACCTTGCTTCCTTGAGCACTGTAGCATAGACTGATTATAATTGTTATATCTGGAAAAAGAAAAGGGGTGGTTGAATGAAAAAGAAATCAATGATGGCTACAAAGTGGTGAAAAAAGCCCTCTTCGAAAGAATGTGACATGAAAAAAAAAAAAAAAAATTCTTTGAGAAAAAATAAATTATTATTGTGAAAGAAAAAAAAAATTGAAGCATTCTTGAGATGATGAGAATTACTTGTGAAATAATTGTTGAAGAGAGGGCTGAAAATAAAGAGAAGAAAATAATGGGTGATGAAGTCTAAAAATACAAAGTGCTTAGGGAAGTGTGAGTCACTATTATATAATTTCCTACCTGTCCCTTAGCCTACATTATAACCCGTTAAAGTCCTATTTGATTCTATTCAAGCATGCTTAATTAGTGGAGATGTACATAATGGGCAAGCCTATGGTTCTTTGTGCATACATGTGAATTTTATTTGTGAGTGTGAGAGTTGTTCTTTAACGCTAAGTTCTTAATTTATATTCAATCTTTTGAATTGAGTATGTGGACTATTTCTTCTTGTGAGGGCACTTGTTTCATGATAGATAGGTGATGTTATTAACTTTCTTTGATGAGAGTAGGTGAGCAAGCTTAAATTTGATGAGTTCAGAGTCTTTCCTTGAGGTTAGGAGGTTAGAGGTTTGTTATTTATTTGGATGTCTTGCATAATGAGCGGGAATTGTACTTGATGTTTTCAAATTTCAATATGGCCTAATTGTTTGTATCAACCAAAGTGATGGCTTCCTAGTATGATTTTTTAGATGAGCTTTAATGTTTGCTCGAGGACGAGCAAAAGTTTAAGTGTGGGGTGTTGATCTGAGGCCAAAAATATATTTTCTTATTATTAATTGCCTCATATTTATTACTTATATTTGTCCTTTTTAGCATGGATTTTATGGATTGTGCTAAATAGTGTATTTTATTTGTAGGATTAAATTGGTACAAAGTTGAAGAAGTTTGGAGCTAAAATGAATTAATTATGAAAGATTGAAGAAGGAAAATCAAGCAGACAGCTTAATGGATTAAATTGAATATTATATTAATATTTGTATATATATGGAAAGGTTGGTTGTGGCGGCACAATTTCTAGGAATCCAATTCCTTTTGGTTTTGGATTCCTATTTGTTTTGGACTCAATTATTTTATTCAGGGTTTTCTACATTTATAAATAGTCCATAGAAATAATTATTTGGGGGGAGCTACTTTTTGGTGATCAAGAGCAAGGGATTACAATTCATCTTTGGGTTCAATTCTCTATTTTTTTCTTTAGGTTTGAATTTTATGAAATTTATTATTTTTGAGTTTATGAATATTATGTGTGGCTAAACGCCCTTGTTCTGGGGCTGTAGCTACGGGTTATTGTTGAACATCGAATTGCTTTGAATTGATTATTGGTTATCATATACATTACTTTTACATTCTTGTTTTAGTAGTTCATGCTAGGCCACCATAGAAATAAATCTATTGTCTATTCTTGGACTCGAGAGATGAAGAGGTAGATAGACCAGAGAATGTAAAGAGCTTGTTCTAACTTTGATTAGATTCGTGTTTAGGAGTGACGCCCGGACGAACACCTAGCTTGGTTACGAAACAGGATGAAATATAAATGCTCGCCAAGTAGGACTGCCTATCCCCGCTCAACGATGTAGTTAGACAGCTAGTTGGAGTAGGCGATTAGAGGTCGAGAGATCATGATCATAATATTAACCCTGTAAATCAGTAATGTGATAACTAAAATTGATTCTTTGCATGAGATCTGATACATGAAACCCAAAGCATGTTGCAGCCCTGGAATTGTCCCTTAATTGATTAAAACACCGAAATTATAGTTATCCTTGTCAGTTAGTTTATTATTTAAATTGTTCTTAGTAATAGTAGTAATCAAAACCATACGTTAATACAGTCTTTAAATTATAGATTTAATTGAATTGATATCCATTGATCATAAGTCCCTTGGGTACGACAACCCGGTTCTTAAAGAGCCATTTATTACTTCTGCAACCACGTACACTTGCGTGTGCATTTGGAAGTAATGTATTCTTGTGAAAAAAAAAAATGATTGAAGTATTCTTGAGATGATGAGAATTACTTGTGAAATAATTGTTAAAGAGAGGGCTGAAAATAAAGAGAAGAAAATAATGGGTGATGAAGTCTAAAAATACAAAGTGCTTAGGGAAGTGTGAGCCACTATTATATAATTTCCTACCTGTCCCCTAACCTACATTACAACCCGTTAAAGTCCTATTTGATTCTATTCGAGCATGCTTAATTAGTGGAGATGTACATAATGGGCAAGCCTATGGTTCTTTGTGCATACATGTGAATTTTATTTGTGAGTGTGAGAGTTGTTCTTTGACGCTAAATTCTTAATTTATATTCAATCTTTTGAATTGAGTGTTTGGACTATTTCTTCTTGTGAGGGCACTTGTTTCATGATAGATAGGTGATGTTATTAACTTTCTTTGATGAGAGTAGGTGAGCAAGCTTAAATTTGATGAGTTCAGAGTCTTTCCTTGAGGTTAGGAGGTTAGAGGCTTGTTGTTTATTTGGATGTCTTGCATAATGAGCGGGAATTGTACTTGATGTTTTCAAACTTCAATATGGCCTAATTGTTTGTATCAACCAAAGTGATGGCTTCCTAGTATGATTTTTGAGATGAGATTTAATGTTTGCTCGAGGACGAACAAAAGTTTAAGTGTGGGGTGTTGATCTGAGGCCAAAAATATATTTTCTTATCATTAATTGCCTCATATTTATTATTTATATTTGTCTTTTTTGAGCAGGAATTTTATGGATTATGCTAATTAGTGTATTTTATTTGTAGGATTAAATTGGTACAAAGTTGAAGAAGTTTGGAGCTAAAATGAATTAATTATGAAAGATTGAAGAAGGAAAATCAAGCAGGCAGCTTAATGGATTAAATTGAATATTATATTAATATTTATATATATGGAAAAGTTGGGCGAGGAAAGCAAATTGAGGCGGTTGGGCAGTGTTCACGCAGACGTAGGAATCCAATTCCGTTTTGGTTTTGGGTTCCTAATTTGTTTTGGACTCAGTTATTTTATTCAGGGTTTTCTACATCTATAAATAGTCCATAGAAATAATTATTTCGGGGGAGAACACTTTTTAAGGGGAGAGACTTTTGAAGGAAGACACTTTGTAAGGAAAAATTGTCAATACTTTTTAGGGTTCTTTTCTTCTTCTTTTTCTTAGGTATTAGTAGCTAAAGACCCTTGTTCTGGGGCTGCGGCCATGGGTAATTGTGGAACATCGATTGTTTTGAATTAATGTTGGTTATCGTTTAAATTACTTTTGTATTCTTGTTTTAGTATTTCATGCTTGATCACCATAGAAATAAATCTATTGTCTATTCTTGGACTCGAGAGATGAAGAGGTAGATAGACCAGAGAATGCAAAGAGCTTGTTCTAACTTTGTTTAGATTCGTGTTCAGGAGTGACGCCCGGACGAACACCTCGCTTGGTTACGAAACAAGATGAAATATAAATGCTCGCTAATTTGGACTGCCTATCCCCGCTCAACGATGTAGTTAGACAGCTAGTTGGAGTAGGCGATTAGAGGTCGAGAGATCATGATCATAAAATCAACCCTGTAAATTAGTAATTTGATAACCTTAGTTAATTTATTACATGAGATGCGATACATGAAACCCTATGCATGTTGCAGCCCTGGAATTGTCCCAATCACTGTAAGTTAATCTTAGTATTTAATTCTTGCATTTTTTTATTTCTTTTGACACTCTTAAATAAATAATTAGACTAGTATAATTTAGTAAATAGTTAATTGACAAGTCTCTGTGGGTTCGATATTCCGGTTCTTAAAGAACCACTTATTACTTTTGCGACCACGTACACTTGCGTGTGCAATTGGAAGCAACAACTACTGATCTTTTAGCCTTTTGTATTACTACACTAGGAAATAGTTAAATAGAAATAGTAGCACATTATGCAGGTTCATAATTTTTATTGAAATCTTGTTTTTGATTTTTAAGCAAATATTATAAGTTGCTAACAACAATGTATTCTATACTTAAATGGATTATTGACTTTTCTATGACTATTAAGGACGGACCAATAATAGAACATTGTTTCTTACATTAAATTTTTTTGGTACGAAATAGTTGTTACTTTAGAAAACCAAGAAGGTATAATTATTCATTTGAGGAAGAGACAACGGTAATTTACTCAAATAGCCTCTTATGATTAATGCTATTAAATAATTTATTGTAACGAGTGTGTCAAAACTTTAAACGATAGATAAAAGGACCATAGAAGTATGAAGAGTCATAACAGTATTTTCCCATAAAATCTTGTTTTGTTTTTTAAGCAAATATATTATTTAAACTTAAAACAAATGAGTGTTTTTCATTACCTATTATTTTGTTGAATTTTTTTTTAGTGAATAGACAAGAAAAGGATCAATTTCAAAATACTAGAAATGTTATTTATTCTTGTTATAGACAAAGTCACACAGAAAAGTCAAGACTCAAGAGTTGTATTCAATTTTCCAACATAATTAATAGTTAAAGATATAATGAATGTTCCATCAAGACAATTGGAGCTAGGACCACAAAGTTGAATGCTTAGTTTTATCATTATTTTTCTTTACAGTGGAATTGACCTAATCAATATTCTAATTAATAGCCTTGACCTAATCAATATTCTAATTAATAGCCTAGATCAGACAAGACGCAGTTTCAACTTACCAAGGACATGACAGTAGATAGGAGGTTGTGGAGCAAACATATTAAGGTAGAAAGTTAGTACGCTAGCGGTGTCTCTCTTATCCTTCCATTATAGTAGTCCTAGCATTACTCTGGTAGTTTCTTCTCCTTCGATTTCTGTTACTATTTATTATTTCTTGTACTTCGATTTTTGTATTATTTTATTGTAGTTATTGCTCAGATTGATTTCTCATTCTTACATCAATAGTATTTTGCCATGGCTTCTTCACTTCTATTATTTCTTTTTCCGTTTTTTCTTGAGCCAAAGGTCTATGAAAAAATCGCCCCTCTACCTCTAAGATAGGGGTAAAATTTGCGTACGCTCTACCTTTATGTAACATCAATCAACTAAAAGCTAATTGCCGTGATTTGAAAATTATTTTTCCCTTTATGATATGATTAGTCATACATACACCTAACATAGAAAAGTAGAAGTTGACTCTGAAGTCTTCATAGTTAATCCAAAAATCACACTATAAATTAACAAACACAAATTAAGTTTATGTTCTTGATTTGTTCAAACAAATCATATTTCCTCTTGCAATGTCTAATTCTTTTTATTATTTTCTTGTAATATGTCTTATTTTTTCCTTTCCATCACACAATTTAGCTCAAAATAATGGTAGAATAGCTACTAGTAGTTCTATTAGTGCAACAGATGAAAGTACCCCATGGCTTTCACCATCTGGTGATTTTGCATTTGGTTTCCAAAAAATTCAAGAAAATAAAAATGAGTTCTTGCTTTGTATATGGTATGCAAAAATTCAAGAAAATACTATAGTTTGGCATGCTAATATAAGTGATTTGATGCCACAAGGATCAAGATTGAATCTTGATCCTCAAAGGGGTTTAATACTTAGTGATCCTCAAGGGAATACCCTTTGGAGAAGTGATTTGGTTTTTGGTAATATTGATTATGGATTGATGAATGATGATGGGAATTTTGTTGTAATGGGAAGTAATTCTACTGATCCATTATGGGAAAGTTTTAGAAATCCAACTGATACTTTGTTGCCAAATCAAACATTGGAAAGAGGAAGCTTCCTTGTTTCTCAAAAGTCACAAGCTAATTTCACTCAAGGTACGCGTTGAATTGTAGTATCTATCACAAAGGTAGGGGTAAGGTTTGCATACATCCTATCCTCCCCAGACCCCACTTGTCAGATTATACTGAGTATGTTGTTGTTGTTGTTGTACGTGTTGAATTGTGTGATCAACTCATTTGATTGTTTGATTATATTAGGTCTCGAACACGATATCTGTATTATGGGAATTTATCAATAATTAGCTAGTTTTATGCTTGCTGATAGCCTACCGCGACCCTCGTCCTTTATTCAGGCTTGGGGTCAAGCAAAGTGAGCAAAGCACACATGTGAACTGAGTTAACAATATGTTTTAGTCTTGTTAGTATATTTATTTCTGATACTATGGTTTTAGGAGTCTTTTGCCACTATTTGAGATTTCTATGCTAGTAGATGTATTTATATGGAGAAACATGGTATTCGTAGAGCCGAATCCAACTTGTTGGGATTGAGGCATATTTGTTGTATTTTAAGGATTTTATGTAATGTGGGCTGGAGATGAATATATATAGAGAAACATGGTCAGTGAGAATTCATAGTTGTTGTATGTCCCAACACGCACCCTCATGTGTGGTCTGATTTAATTATATTATGTCTCGACAGGTAGGTTTTATCTTCGGATGTTTGATAATGGAAACTTGGTGCTTGTTACACAAAGTGTGCCTTCCAATATGGATTATGATGATGAGTACTATAACACTCAAACTTCTGATACAACAAATGCAACAAATTCTGGTGATAAGCTGGTTTTCGAAGAGAATGGGGTGATGTATGTATTGAAAAGAAACAATCAAAGGCAAGGTCTTACTCCGCGATCCATTCCTTCAGCTTCGGACAATTATCATCGTGTGACACTTAACTTTGATGGAGTTCTTAGTCATTATTATCGTTCAAGGATTTCAAATGACAGTGGTTGGAATATTCTTTGGTCTCAACCGAATAATATATGCATCGAAATTGATGGAGGCAAAGGACCTGGTTCTTGTGGTTACAACAATGTATGCAGTCTTGGTACAAACAATAGACCAGTTTGTAACTGTCCGAAAGGATATTCACTGGTTGATCCGAACGATGCTTATGGTGACTGCAAACCAGATTTTTCTATAAGCTGTGATGAAGTTGGGAGGGGTTCACCTGATGATTTTTACAGCTTTATCACGATTCGTGATACTGATTGGCCGAAATCTGATTTTCAGCAAATTAGCCCTTCTACTGAACAAGACTGCCAAAATGCTTGTTTGAATGATTGTTTTTGTGCTGTTGCTATTTATAGAAGCAATAGTTGCTGGAAAAAGAAGCTTCCGTTGTCGAATGGGAGAATAGACACCAATCTGAATTCAAAAGCTTTTATGAAAATAAGGAAAGATGGTGTTCCTCCTCCAAGTACTCCTGGCTTTCCAAATTCAGAATCTCGTCGAAGCAAGAATTGGCGAAATCTGACTGTTTTGTTGTCCGGGATCTTAGGCAGTTCTGTGTTGGTAAATATTCTTTTCATCAGTGTATTCTGTTGGGGATTCTTCCACATTTACAAAAAGAAAGTGAAGATATCGCGCCCTATGAGTCACGTGGCAGACACTATCTGTCATAGTTTTACATACAAAGAACTTGTAGAAGCCACAAAAGACTTCAAGGAAGAGCTAGGAAGGGGTGCATTTGGGATTGTTTACAAAGGGGTAATGCCTATCGGTTCAAGAAACGTACTCGCTATAAAGAAGCTGGACAGAGTTGCTCATGAGGCAGAGAAGGAATTCATTACTGAAGTAAATGTGATTAGTCAGACTCATCACAAGAATTTGGTCCGTCTGATTGGATATTGTAACGAGGGAGCTCATCGTTTGTTGGTTTACGAGTATATGAGTAATGGAACTCTTGCAAGTTACATTTTTGGTGATCTGAAACCTACTTGGAGTCAGAGGACAAATATCGCGATGGGGATTGCAAGGGGACTTGCATACCTCCACGAAGAGTGCAGTACACAGATTATCCACTGTGATATAAAGCCTCAGAACATACTACTTGATGATTATCACATTGCTCGAATATCAGATTTCGGATTGTCTAAACTGATGATGATTAACCAGAGTCGAACACTTACTAATATTAGAGGAACACGAGGTTATGTTGCACCAGAATGGTTCAGGAATAGTCAAGTTACGGTTAAGGTAGACGTTTACAGCTTTGGTATACTACTACTAGAGATCATCACTTGCCGGAAAAATTATGAGAATGAGGAAAGCTACGGACCAGCGGCGATTCTTACAGATTGGGTTCTAGATTGCTTTCAAGAAGGAAAGTTGGAAGCTCTGGTGGAAAGTGATTTCGAGGCTTTGAATGACAAGAAGCAGCTCGAGAGGTTCGTGATGGTTGGTATTTGGTGTATTCAGGAGGATCCGTCAATGAGGCCTACTATGAGGAAGGTCTGTCAAATTCTTGAAGGATCTGTTGAGGTGACAATTCCACCATGTCCATATAATTTTAGCATTACTATTTAAGATCATAAACTTCATTTACGCGCGATTTACCTCCTCTGTATGCTTGTTTTCGTTCGAGTTCTCTAGTTATATTACTTTCTTTCATGTTTAAACTGTATGAATCAAGATACTGTCATCCTTATTGTATCAGTGTTCTTAGGTAGTTCTGTATGTTCTACTTCTTGGAGTACTTTCTCTCAAGTTTCTGTTTGGGTTTTCGGTCCACGCTTCAATTGTTCCTGCACTGGTTGGGAATGAAGCTAACTTTTGTGATTGAGTTACGCCCAGATACCATATCTTTACGTGGTATTAGAGTTAGGTCTATCCCTCTTTGGGCTCCCAGTCCACGTTTCAGTTGAGTCTAGGCGTGAAGAGAGTGTTAGAGTGAAGTAGAATGTCACATTAGTTGGGGAAATGGACCGATGGTCTACTTGTATGGACTTGAGCAATCCTCCCGTCATGAGCTAGCTTTTGGAATTGGTAAATCTAACTTGTATTTCCAAAAAAAATTGACCGGAAGTCAGATCACCAATATATTCATAGGCTAACACACACGAAAAACTGAGAAAGTCGCATAATTCTTGATAAATGACCCCTAAATATAAAAAATATGTCGTAGATCATGGTGGTACTATACGTATTGCTCCCCCAACTCATTACAGAGAGTCATGTAAAGGTTTTTCAAAAAACCGAGCGGAAGCTATATTATCACCAAAATATTCGTAGCTAAAACAAGCAAAAAACTTAGAAAATTGCTCAATTCCTGATAAATGGCCCCTAAATGTCAAAAAATTATTGTGGACCATAGTGAGACTATACGTACTGTTCCCCCAAATCATTACGAGAGTCCCGTAAAGGGTTACCAAAAAAATCGACCGGAAGCCATATCACAAAAAATTAATGGGTTAACACACACGGAAAGCTAAGAAAATCGCCTAATTCTTTATAAATGACCCCTAAATGCCAAAAATATGTCGTGGATAATGGTGAGACTATACGGACTGCTCCCCCAACTCATTATGAGGGTCCAATAAAGTTTTTTTCAAAAAAATCTACCGGAAGTCATTTCACTAAAATATTAATGGGTTAACACACATGAATAACTGAAAAAATCGCGTAATTCCTGAAAATGGCTCCTAAATTCCCAAAAATGTCGTGGATCATGGTGAGGCTATACGTACTATTCCCCCAAATCATTATGGAGGGTCCCGCAAAGTTTTTCAAAAAAATCAACCGGGAAGCTCATGATCCTCCGTAATGAGTTGGGGGAGCAGAATGTATAGTCTTACCATGATCCATGATATTTTTGGGCATTTAGCATTTCAATTTGTTTGTCAGATTGATTTAAAGTAAATATAATTTTAAATTTTATGAGTTTAAACTAAAGATACGTAATTAAAATAACCTTTAATCTCATAAACATGTCTGGTAAAAACTTGCGTTAAAGCGTTACGAAAAAAAAATCTTTTTACTATACTCTATCCAAATTAAGCAAAATCATATACATGAATTTAATGATTTAAGTGAATATCACATGAAATAACCAAACAATTTTCATGAGCAAGCAAGTATGTTGACAGAGTGTTGCCAGCTTATTAATTTTTTATTATAGTAAAATTCAATGTTCTAAAAAATGACTTTAATTAACAAAAGTAAAATAAATTTATTAAAAAATAAGCAATAAATTATTCTTAATTTTTTAAATTTAACAAATAAAATAGACATTTATTTTTACTATATATACTTCCTCCATTTAAGAAGAAATGATGTTCATAGCTTAGGTATATCTTTTAACTAAAATTCAAGTGGAGCACGAAATTATGAAACACACTAGTAAAATAAAAAAAATCAATTGGGGCACAAAATTATGAAACAAGCTAGTAAAATGGAAAAAAAATAAAAAATAAAAAAATAAATAATATATATATATATATATATATATATATATATATATATTCATAAAAGCACATGAAATAATTAAACCACCTTTGTGAGTAAGCAAACAAGTTGACAAAGTAATGTCCAAATATACCACACCTAACCCCGAGCCTACGTTACAAGCCAATAAAGTCCTATAGTGATTCTAGCAAGAAGGTTTGAAAAGCCGAAGTAAAGAAAATAAGGGCAAGCCTATGGTATTGTGCACAAATTGTATTGAATTCATTCTGAGTGTGAGTGAATGCTGAGTCCCTAATAAAAAAATAAAATTATGTGCACAAGTTGTGTTATTGAAAAGTTGATATCTTGGTGAATTGTTATATGTGTATGTATATGTGCCTATTGGCATGTCGTTGTCATGTATTGATCCGCATAAGTTAGCTTGTTGGGTTTATAATGAAATTGCACTGAAGTGAGGTTGTATAAGGAGGAGGAAGATTGAGGAAAATGTTACGTGATTGCTTGAAGTCTGGGTAGCTTATATACTTGTCATTTAGAGTTTGTTGTGTCGCTTGAGGACAAGCAACGATTTTAAGTTGAGGGTGTTGATGTACCGTGAATTTACGGTACTTTTGATGCATTAAACTTAGAGTTTTGCATGTTGCTTAAGTGATTTGTTATTAGATTTGATATTATTTTTGTGAATTTTACAGGAAACAGGCCTTTTGGTGTAGTTGGGGAGAATGATGCAGCAGCAGTAAGATTTTGGTGATGTACGAGACAGTCTACGGACCGTCAATGCTTTGACGAGTCCTGAGTCGGAGTCGTAGGTTCAGGTGCATAAAGAATTGGCTAAGTATGGAATGACGGGTCAGGATGACGAGCCGTAGTTCCTGCTACGAACTGTAGATGCCCAACCGTAGATAACTTCAGAGAGGGTCACTTGCAGAACTTGATTGACGGAAGAACAGGACGGGCCATACATAAGACGATGAGTCGTAGATCATGCCCGTGGAAAGAAACCCTCAGGAATTTTACTAACTGCTGGACGACGGTAGGAACCTACGAGCCGTAGGTCTGTCTACGAGCCGTAGGTTGCCAACCGTAGATGACTCTGCCCAGACCGAATTTCCCCAGATTTCCTTTCCTAGTTTAATTAGGATTTATTTTCTATATATTCCTCATGTAAATTTCGTTTTGAGGTTGTTAAACTATTTTTTGAATCTTTGTCTTTAGCTTTGGGAATTATTTTACAACTTTTGTGGAAATCAATTCTTGAAGTTTGGAATTATAAAGTTTGATTTTACTTTTCAATTCAAGATTGTGGAATTCATCTATTATCACGGTAAGTTCATGATTGATTATTCAAACCCTAATATGAATTGTGAACCTTCAAGCATGAGTAGCTAAATCCACAACGAGGGTTGTGGGAACCATGAGTAATTAACGAAAGTAAAACTAATAATGTTGTAATTCTTGAAAGTGTTTATGCATGTTTTTGTTAATCTCTTTGTTTAGAATGCTTTTTAACGGTGTGCAACGTTAGAACCCGCCTCATTCCTACTTGCCGGACCAAGGAGGTAACGGATGAGAAAGAGATTATACAATGGAGATTTAGCGTTGATTTAGTCCGCTATCTAATAACCCAAACTAGTTATAGTTGCGGGTTAATTTGGGTCAAAGGTAAGGGTTAGTAAATCGACACACGTAGACGTACCAAGTTGCGTAGTGAAATTCCCTATTTGGAGGACCAATCACTTAGGGATACATAACTTATCGATCATGCATGCTAGACATTAGAAAGAATTACCATTGTTAGGATTACTGAGTTAGGAGCTTATGGAGAACACATATACCCTAGTTTCATTCTCATATTGATATTTCCAATTGCATAATTCCTGCTATTTGTTTATTTGTTTTATTTCATATTCAACAATTTTAATTTTAGTTTATTTCACTCCCCCCTTTTCCTTAGAGATAATTCGACTAAACGTACAACTAACCTAAATTAGCCTAAGTCTAAGCCATATTTCTCATGGGATCGACCCTAACCTTTGTTAGGTTCTTTATTTGACAGCGACCGCTTATACTTCTTTAGGGAGGTGTAATTTGGGCGTATCAGAGGTCTTGGTTAAATTTTTGGAGGTTCCGAGCTTGTTTTGGCCTTTTTAGGCGTTATGTTCCATTCTTGTGACTTTCACAAATGTCGGGTCAAGAAAACCTCGGATTCGTGTTTCGACGGTTTCATTGAGTTTGAAACGTCGAATATAGTTGATTAACATATTTGATTTGTGTGTACGAGGTTTTGATCGAATCCAGAGGATCCATTTGATGTTTGAGAGTTGGCTGTATTTCTGGTATCTGCTGACCACACAATCGCGAAGGATCTTCGCTTTCGCGAGGGTCACGATTGCGAAGACAGGGGAGGCCTATTCGCGATCGTGACCATCGCATTAGCGAAGGCCGATTCGCGAAAGCAAAGGCCAGAATTGGTACGGGGTTCTCTTTTACGAATAGGATGTTGCTTTTGCGATTTCAGAGACCTCTTTTGGACCTGAAATTTCATGGTTTAAGCCCCATTTTTTTATTTTTGAGCTTGGTAAACCCTTAGAGGCGATTTTTGAAGAGATTTCTTGTGCTAAATCTTTTGGGTAAGCTTTTGTGACCCTAAAACTTTATTTTCCTTTAATTATTTATGAATTTTAACATCAAAACTTGGGATTTTGATTGGTTAATGACAAGGTTTTTCAAGAACTTGAGTTCTAAACTAAAATAGTGATTGTGAACTGATTTTTATCCCTTTTTCGAAATATTTTTCACCAATGAGTTCTTAATGCCTTGGGTAATGTTTTCAAGTAAAGATTTTCAGATTTATACTTCAATTTTGGAATTGAATGACCAATTTTTCTAATGTATGAATTGGGAGTTGTTATTTCCGGGGTCTTATTGTAGCTACTTGATTGAAATAGATTATGGGGCATTAGTTAGCATTCGGAAGGGGAAGACTCAAGTTTTGGATTGACTAATTGATTGCTTTAAGGCAAGTGATTTCCTAAACCTTGTAAATCTAGTTGAATTCGTGTATTTTCCCTTCATCATGTGTGTTGGAGAGTAATGGAAAAGATGTGTTGGGCTTATTTGTTTCACTTATTTCATCTTAACGAATAAAAAGGGGATTAAAGAAAAGGCAACTTGTTGATCATGAATGCTTTATGAATTGTGTTGTTATGGCCCTATTTGATTGATTGATAAAATGCTTTGATGGCATGAATGTGGGCTTGAATTGTTTGAATTTTGTCTCTTCTTTATGGTGTGAAATTGCTTATGTGCATTGATTGTTGTACACCATGATGAGACATGTGATATAAAGCCGAGGGAAAATTGTTTCGCCTAGTGATTTGATATAAAGCCGAAAGGAAATGGTTCCAGCTAGTGATTTGATATCAAGCCGAAGGAAAATGGTTCCGACTAGTGATATTGTACCGAAGGGAAATGGTTTCAGCAAGAATTTCATTAATGTAATTTAATGTCTTTTTGATACTTGTGATTGATCTACTTGTTACTTGCGAATTGGCATAATTGATACGGTTGGTTATTGAAATAGTGACTATAGAACTGTGTGATTAAGCCTTGTGCGCTATGTATCGTAAAACTGTTAGGTTGGGCTGATTTCTATGCAGGTTGTAGTTTGAGGAGGTTCGGTTGAGATGAAATGAGTACTTGATTTCTTCTAGTTTTCCTTTATTTAGTAGGTTGCTTGCTGAGTACCGTGTTGGTTGGTACTCACTCCTTGTTTCTATACTTGTGTAGATTCTTAGCCTGGACCCGTGTGATCTCCTTCTTTTTCTTCTTCTTCTTCTTCTTATGATTTCGAGGTTTGTCAAAGGATTTTGAGAGGTAGATGCGTGTTTGTAATGACCTGGTTGGTCATTTTTTATATTTTCATGAAAATTATCATTTTTTCCCTCCCAACTTTTGACCCCGAGTTATTTTTAATTAAGTTTTGAAAGTTGGTTTCAAACCTTGGGTGAAAAGTTGAGATTTTGGCAAGGTTTGAGTTTGAAAGGCTAAGTTGCTTAAAAGTGATTTTTGGTGTCATTCGAGATTCGGATGCTCGGATCAGATTTCTGAGGGTTTCGTTGTATTCGGGGGATGATTTTAGGCCTAAATGAGGTCTTGGTTGATTTTTTAGAGGTCTCGGGCTTGTTTTGGCATTTTTAGGTGTTTAGTAAGTTTTTAGGTGATTTTCACGAATGTCGGGTCAAGGAGATCTCGAATTCATATTTTGACGGTTCTATTGAGTCTGAAACGTCGAGTATAATCAATTTGCATATTTGGTTTGTGTGTACGGGGGTTCTGAAAGAATCCCGAGGATCCTTTCGATGTTTTGAGTGTTGACTGATTTTCTGAAGCCTGAATTTGGTGTCTCTCGCGATCGCGAGGCTCGCGTTAGCGAGGTCTGGTTGTCTTTTCTGAAGGATCAACTTCTCTTGACCTTCGCGATCGCGAAGGGCCTGTTCGTGATCGCGAGCTTTGCAAAGCGAACCCAGGGTCGCTTTTGCGACATCAGAGGGGGAGGGTTTTGACCTGCTATTTTCAGGATTTAATCCCCATTTTTCATTTTTGAGCTTGGGAAACACGTAGAGGCAATTTTTGAAGAATTTTCTTGTGCTAAATCTTTTGGGTAAGCTCTTGTGACTCTAAAACTTCGTTAGCCTTTGATTATTTATGGATTTTAACATCATAATTTGGGATTTTGATAGGAAAATGGCAAGGTTTTTTAAGAACTTAAGTTCTAAACTAATTTGGGGATTTTGAATTGATTTTGATTCCCTTTTTGAAATGGTTTTCACCAATGAGTTCCTAAAGCCTTGAGTAACATTTTCAAGTCCTGATTTTCGAATTCAAACCTCCTTTTTGAAATCGAGTTTTGAGTTGATAGACCCATTTTTCAAAGTAATTGATGTGGGTATTGTTGTTTCCGGATATTTATTATGAATACTTGATTGTTATAGATTGTGTGGTTTTGAAAGTGATTCGGAAGGGGAAAACGCAAGCTTTGGATTGATTAATTGATTGCTTTAAGGCAAGTGGTCTCTTAAACTTTGTAATTTAGTAGAGTTGTCTACTTCTTTTCATTGTATGTGTGTTCGGGGGTGTTTGGGATGAATGTGAAGGGTTTATTGTTCCACTTGATTAATGTTAACCAACAAAAAGGGGAAAATGAAAAGACTTCTTGATGATAACGATAAATTCTGAATTGCCTTGTTGTGACCCTAATTGATTGATTGGTGAATTGCTTGAATGCATGAAAGTGGACTTGAATTGTATGAGTTGTTGTCTCTCTGTGTGGTGTGATATTGCTTATGTGCTTTGATTGTTGAATATTGTGATGAGACATTTGATATAAAGCCGAAGGGAAATTGCTCCGGCTAGTGATTTGACATAAAGCCGAGGGGAAATGGTTTCGAGTAGTGATTTGATATAAAGCCGAAGGGAAATGGTTCCGTCTAGTGATGTAATAAAAAACCGATGGAAAATGATTTCGACTAGTAATATTGTGCCGAAGGGAAATGGTTCCGAAAAAAATTTCATTAATGTAATTTAATGCCTTTTTGATACTTATGACTGGTCTACTTGTTACTTGCGATTGATCCACTTGTTACTTGTGAATTGGCATACTTGATACATGTTGGTTATTGAAATAGTGACTATTAAACTGTGTGATTAAGCATTGTGTGTTGTGTATCGTAGAATTGTTAGGTTGAGCTGATTTCTATGCAGGTTGTAGTTTGAGGAGGTTAGGTTGAGATGAAAAGAGTACTCAATTTTTTCTAATTTTGCTTTGTTTAGTAGGTTGCTTGCTGAGTGTCGTATTGGTTAGTACTCATTCCTTGCTTCTACACTTGTATATGTTCCGAGCCTGGACCCGTGTGATCTCCTTCTTCTTATGATTTTGAGAGGTAACTGCTTGTCATTCCGGAGAACCCTCTAGTTTCATACTTTTTATGCTTTGTTCTATTTGAGAAACAAAGATATTGAGACTTGTAATTATTTCATTTCCACATTTTATGTATTAGAGGTTTGTACACGTGACAACCAGGTTTTGGGGTGTTAATAGAATGAATAAGTTTTCCATTTTTATCTTGTTCTTGCTTTACCTTTCCGCATTTCTTTCGTTTCGTTGGGTTGAAGCTAACTTGTCTTGGTGGGAATAAACAAGTGTCATCACGTCCTGTTAGGATATTGACACTTTCTCATTCAAAAAAACTGGTTAAAGGATATCACATGCCTAGAAAGTATATTTTTATGGTGTAGCTTGACAAGCTAAATGAAATCAGGAAACTTGTTATTATGTGTATTTATAAGCTGGAATAGTTTGTAATAGTCTAGTGGATTGTTACGACCCAAACCTGTGAGCCGCGCGGGCACTTATTCCAATCCGTAGATAGGAGAATCCTTACCACCCTGAAAATCGCATAAGTAAACAAAATTCCATATATCACCTTATTTAGTTATGAAAACCAAAATTTTAAATTAGTGCTATCAGCATTGGGTGGGACCCATATCTATCATGGGATGCCTAAATGGAAAGAGAGGAGCCATAGTTCGAAATTTTTAGAGGCTACAATGTGTTTGCTAAGAAGAATTTGATACAAAGTGACAGTTTGAGAGAAAGGTAAATGGGCGGAGTGGTATGATGGTTGTTAGTATAGAGAGTGTGGGCTTTAGTGGAATGATGTGAAGAGTATGTGGAGTCTGATAAATCGAGTATGGATACGATCGTAATGGGGATCAGATCGGTGAATTACAGATAGCTAAAAATCAAAGAGATGGAGTCAATTGAATGAAAATTTTTGATATGGTCATTATAGAAGGAGTATCTTATGTTATTCTACCTTGGTTTTGTACATTCTTATGTGACCACCTACTTCATTCTGGACATGGTTTAGAGTATGATTCACTGCCTACACATGTGCGTGTTTTTACTTCTATGGGTGAATTCCTAGTGGTGGATCGGATGTACCGATCCTACGATATCCTCTTAGTAGGGTAGGATGCTTGGATCGACTTAGTCATTTCAGATATGGCAGATGTGATGTAGCCTTGGAACAATTGAAGATTTCTAGTAGCTCACACTTACTACTTTCTTATGAGAATTTATAGAAGCGCTCACATTGGTATTTACAATTGTCCAACAGTTTTAATATTCATCTAGTCATCGAGGTCACATTCCAGTTATGTGTGATTGAATTTGGGATCAGGGGTCTAGTTCTGCCATTTTTAAGAGTTGTCTATAATCACAACTATTGATCTAGTGCTTCGATAGTGTTGTTAGAGGTTCTGTATGCTTAGGTGTATCGCTAACTAGGTGGTTAATTGATCAATTCGTTCTTTGGTTAGATAAGTTTGATTCTCCCTTGATGAGTATTCGATGTCTAAAGATCATATTTTTATAGTTTAAGCTCATGGAAAGGTTATTTTGTGAGAAGGAAATTTTGATAAGATCTATGATGGTTTGTGCAATATAAGTATGTGATAGTTGGTTCAGGGTCCCTTTTGGTTATAGGCAGCATTGATTCACAATTTTATCGTGGTTATGTGAGAAAAGATTCGTCCTAGTTGTTATGTTATGGTCCAGAGGGTTTCGGTTCAAATTGAGTTCATGGGTTAGTCTGTGGCTTGGTAATCAATCCAAATTTGTAGATCTGCCAAAGTTCGATTCAAAAGTTCAGTTCTTAGTAGTTGATCTTGATGGAACGGTCTTAAGGAGGAGCTCACTTGGAGAGATAAACATCGACTCTAGAAGATTATACCTCAGGATTTTGGTAACGTTGGTTATTCTTCCTTCTTCTTCCTTATGTTCGAGGACGAACAAGATTTTTAGTGGTGGATATTGTAATGACCCGAAAGATCATTTTTGAAAATTCTCATAAAAATTACCGTTTTACCCCTCTTGATAATTGCCCCGAGTCATTTATGATCAGTCGGTGAAGTTGGTTTGAGAATTTTAAACTATTCGATAATTACGAGTATTTAATTGACGGGTATTTATTAAATTATTTAGTTGATAGTTAATGGGCCAAGTGCATAATTTATTAAATACCCTATACCACTTGACCCATATTTATTAAAAATAAGTTACTAGGGTTTGTCACTTTTAATACTTGATTAATTTAGAAAAGAAAAGAAAAGGGAAGCAAAAACTGACTTGTGCGAATGGCGAGAGAGCTGATGATTCTTGTTCAGGTAAGAGATTATCACAAACCTCCATATTTAGTTATAAATAGTGAGTGATGGAATATATAATGTATTAATTATTATTATATAAATTGAGGTGATAAAGAATTGAAATTTTGAAGTTAGAAATTAGGTGTACTGCATCGGTTGGGGTGTGGAGAAAAGGTCATGATGACCAATTTGAATTGAATTTAGAGAATTACATTTATTAAAGGTGAATTTAGTTATTTTTGTCCTATTATGTTTAGTATGAATTGATATCATGGAATTTATATTAAAATAATGATATAATAACATTCAATCTTTGGATAAAATAATGGTGGATAACGTTAATGATTGCAGTTACTGGATTGTTGACAACAATCACGTTCATGCCTATCTTATGATGTGCAGATCCCGCATAGAATTTTCACAATAATTTTGATAAATTAGGGTTTTAGATCTAGGGTTCTTAAAATAAAATTATGTTATTTGGAGGAATTAAGACTTAATCCTAAGCTTGAAATTTGAAAAAAATATAAGAGTTGACATGTTAATTGGCATCAAGATTAGGAACGTGATTATAGATTTGGGTGAATTTTTGGGTCTAGGTTAGATACATAGTAATATGAGTGTCTACGAACTCATTTACTTATAAATATTACATATTTGATAGATTTGAAACGCTTTGAAGCTTTGCGAAAGGAAAATGCAAGATCTTGAGGATTCGTGACATGTGTTCAGCATTCGAGGTATGTTAAGACTTCCTAAACTTCGTTGAGGGACGTTTTCTAATTAAAGATTAAAAATTGAATAGATAATAGGTAAGGGCGAAAGATGGGGGTCTCGTACCAATGGTGTGACGGGCATTGGTACGAGTACCGGTGTTATTAAAGGGAAAGTTTATTACTATAATATGATAGATTGTAATTCGAGAATGCCAAAACATATGGGCATTAGCTGATGTATTTAGTGAGTTGATTTCTTTGGTGTGGTTGTGTTTCTTTATTGAACCCGTATAATTGTGATAATTGAGGTGATTATATGTCATAGCGACATTTGAATTATTGAGATGATTGACATGAGATTGAGTATGAGTAAAGGTCTAACACGTGGAGATCTTCCGTGTTGAGATCGAGTTATGATTATAATTTGGGCACGTGGAGATCGTTCGTGCGAGGAATTGGTTTTGATTATAAGTTGGGCACGTGGAGATCGTCCGTGCTGGGGATTGTGTGATTTTATGATAGTGCGTTGAGATCGTCCGCACAGACACGTGGAGATCATCCGTGTCGGTATATGGACCTCGCGAGTCCCCCATGGGTCACGAACTCTCAATGTATTTCCGAATAGTATCGTGTATATACGGTTGAGAGAGTACTTGGCATCTGAGGCATATCATTTCATGGGTCACGTTGCATTGCATCTCATTGCATCCTTCATTCTTGTTTGATTATGTGCTTTATTGTTGTTTGGATATTACGTGACATTTGACTATCCCTATTTGATGAAAATTTGGTTGATAAGTATAATATGAAGTTGTAAGATTTAAAGGATTATTTTCTTATATACTCCTGTTACTACTTCTTCGTTGTCGGTCTATGAGATATACTGGGTACACGTGGTTTCGTACTCATACTACACTTGCTGCACTCTTTTGTGGTGCAGATTGGATTTTAAATTCGAGGGCATTTTGTGGAGCTTTCAGAGTTGAGTTATCTTGGAGTTGTGGTGAGCTGTTTGGCTGTTCTGTGGCCCACACCTCCCTCTATGTCTTTAGTTATTATTTTATTTTAGTATTCAGACAGAATATTCTTTACGTCTAGGGTTGTTATTTAGTTCTAGACTTGCATCATAGTTTAGAAGCTCTTGTACTTATGACACTAAATCTTGGGGTGGTATTTCAGTTTTCCGCATTTTATTTAAGAAACTTAGTATTTAAGATATTTGCTTGCTATTTACTTTTCAATATTTTAAGTTCAATTGATTAACTTATTGGGTTGGCTTACCTATCGGTTGGGAACATAGGTGCCATCACGACTTATAATTTTGGGTCGTGACAGAAAAAAAAAATCATGTGCTTACTGATTAATAAGGACATCACAAATATCAAAATTTATGAAGTTATAAATAAATAGCACATGGAAAACAAGTCCATTGAATAATTGATTAAAAAGACAAAGTTGATACAGAAAAGAGACAATAGAATTATTGACAAAAAGATCCTTCCACTTGCTAAATGAAAAATAAAAAAAAGACAAAATATGTCCATATTACATAAATTTGTCAATATATTTTACTTGGACATTCGAATTATGATCTTATCCGGTTGAGAAGTATTTCGATTAGATATTTCTGAATCAAATTTGGGAAATACAAGTGTTTTCAAACCATGTCCAGATAAGTTAATCTCATAAAATAATAGTACTTCCTTTAATTATATATATCAACTTCAATTAGAATATGTCCGTAATTTTACTATTTATAAAGGCTATTGCATATAATTTAAAGAAGGTGACATATTTTAAGTGGTTGACTTATCTCACTATAAGAAAATAAGGAATTAGAAACGGATAAAATTTCATAACTACACAACGAAAATCTCATCCTAATCCCATTTAGTTATAGATTAGCAGCGAATTATCCACAAATTTAATTGATTAGGAGTTATTTAACGTCGAATATTAGCAAGGATTATCGATAAATTACGTAGCTAATCGTATGTTTTCTAGTAGTGTCTACTTGATAGACGCTTGAAAATATGCACAAATATTTTCTTAAAAATTTAAGCTAAAAAAGCCTAGTAAAAATATTTTATCATATATGCAAATGCTCAAACAGAACATATCATAATTAAAATCTTTTATATAAAATTTACTAATAAATTTAATAAGTTATCGATGTATTCAGTAAAAAATAAAAAGAAGTTATGGACATATGAATGTACTTGTTGAGTTTTCATATGACAATTCTAACGTTTAAAAAGACAAAAATCATTTTCTCTCTCACTACTAATTCTGCAAAAAAATATTTTCATCACTTGCGTAGGACCCCCAAAAGATAATAAATTCAAAAATTCACCTAAAAGGTCGGTAAGATTTCAATTCTAAAGTTGGTGACTTAAACTTTTTTAAAAAAATTGACTCATAAATTTTATAATTTTATTTTTTATGGAAAAAAGTTCGACAAAAAATTCATATTTAAACTTTTTTTTAAAAATTGACTCATAAATTTTATAATTTTATTTTTTATAGAAAAAAGTTCGACAAAAAATTCATATCTAATGTTAAGAGATTGTTTATACCATATTGAAAAAGGAATATATTAAAGGAGATAATTATTATTGTTTTATTTTGTATATATATATATGGGCGTTGGCCATTTCTCACATTGATGTTTCCATTTTACCTACTTCTTTTAGCACATCACTATAACACTAACATTATACACGTTTTTAAGATGACATAATATATAAATATGTATTTTAATTTGATTTTGATTTATATTTATGTTCTTTAATTTTGGGCCTACATAAATAGGTAATTAAAAATTGATATAAAATTGAATAAATTGGCACACTCGTCCTACATAATATACATGCATCCCATATTGCATAATACAATCAGTTCAAGTGTATCTCATGCAAATTTCCATGTACAACAAGTGTGTCTACTCGTTCAACTATATACAAATTCAAGTATCTACTAAAATCAAATCAAAAGTTATGTTTATGTATTATGCCCTCTAAAATTACCTGAAAGTTGTCAAAATATTTTATAATTTACCACTGACAATAATGTTAATTTTGATATATATGGTGCGTTTAGTATGAAGGGTCGGGTCGGGAGTTGGCTTCTCTATTAGGGTCAGAATTGGATCTCAAGTTGGGGTCGGATGGTGTGGTTGGAAGAGAGTTCTGAAAAATACTCTGTTGGATCTCAAGTTGGGGTCGGATAGTATGGTTGGAAGAGAGTTCTGAAAAATATTCTTTCTTACTTTATGTAGGGAAATTATTCTTCTTAAATTGGAAAAAAATAAATCTATTTAGTAAAAATCTAAACCAACCAACATGAAAAAATTAAAATATATTTTCTGAAAATAGTTTCCTTCCTACCAAACACACATTAGTCCTAACAAGATTTGTCTTCTTACCTATATGGAAAAAGTTGTAAGTTGCGCTTTCCTAGTCCTAGTTTAATTTCTACAAAACCTCTTTATTTGATTCATTCAGATGTATGAGTTCGATAAAATTTACTAATTTTGGCACATATTTTGTATTTGTATTTAAAACATTAATATATATACATAATTTATCAAAAATTCAAAAAAAATAAAAAATCATAACTCTGCCTCTGAATATATATTTCTAATCATGTGATTTGATGAAAACCTTTTCCCTTCTGTCAATTGTAGCTAGTACTAGTATATTTAACCGTAATACTAATTTAGGCAAACTTATAAGTTTCTCATTAGCGAAAACGACTTTATAATAACCATGACAACATCATCAATAATTAAAAATTCTAAATACTCAAATAAATTTTCTTTGTCTACGACTTAGATATCTTAAGTGATGCAGAGCGTATTCTCTCTTGTATAACTAATCCTAGCCATCATATTATGGTTGAAAATCTATGATTCTTCCAACATCTATAATGGTGTATATGGTATATATACACAATAGGCTATGATTTAGAAGAAGGACAAGCTAATGCACTAATGAATAGCAACCTATGATGCCCATGATGGAGGGCATGCCATTGATAAAAAGACGCACATTACACTTTTAGCAAATCTCACATTGAAATAGGAGAAGAAATTAAGTTAAAGACCTTATTAGAACAGATTCAGAACTAATCATTAAAACACATTTTAAAAATTAAAATCCAAAAAAAAGTCTATACTTATCTAAACCCAAAGCACTAATATCTTATTAACAAGTGGACGAAAATCATTGCATACTCCATATGTATGATTCCGAACCAATAATTATTTCTAACATCACTATCTTTTACAATCATCTTCCACATTGTGATTCCACCCTCAAATACTCTCTCTACAAGGAAAATTAATTCTAATGCAATCTTATGACTTGTCATTTCCTCATTTTCTTATTGAGTCAGCTAATTCTCTTATTATACAAGAGAGAGTTGGAAGCTGAAGTAGGCAATTCTCCATCGACATGCCTTTATTATACAAGAGAGAGTTTGGAAGTTGAAGTAGACACATTTCCGTCGATGTGCCTGCTTCAACAAGGGCATTTTCGAAATTGTTATATAAGAGAGAGTTTGGAAGCAAAAGCAGACACGTCTCTATCGACGTGCCTGCTTTAACGAGGGCATTTTTGGAAAAAAGTTTTAAAAGTTATTTTTTTGATTCTATTTTAATTTAATTAGTGTACTATTTTCGAAATTATGAGACTCACTTTAGCTTTGACCTTTAGTTTTAAATTCACATGTCATTTATTTGTAGCTTTATTATTTTGAATGTCGCTAATATTTGTGTAAATTTTATAACTACTTTGAGTAAAAAATCAATTGTCGATGAAGAAAGAATGAGATGATTAACTACCACACACACACAAATATATATATATATATATATATATATATATATATATATATAGAATTTATTTTATAGCCAAAATTTAAAAATTATTTAATCAATATCACTTAAGTTTATCAATATTAATAATATTCATGAGGTATTTATTTTACACTTAATGAGATGATTTAGAATCATTTAATTAGTATCACTTAAAAGTTAATTTTATGAACAAATATTGAACCCGTACACTGCATGATTTTTTCATAATTAGTTATAACTACAAACTAAATGTTTCAAATTCATTTCAAATTATGAATCCAAAAAGGTTAGAAAACTGTCTTCTCATACTGTCATACCGACAAGAACTTTCAGTTTCTAAATAAAAAGGAAAAGGTCAAGCCCTCATTTAAAATATGGACCTCCTTTTACTACTGGTGGGTTCAAGATTTTGTATTCATGTCCATTGCTGATTGATAGATTTCACTGTTCAATTTCAATAATTTGTTTTCACTCAAGTGACCAGATAGTTATTGTCGACTCATGATTAGGATGTCACGGATTCATGCCTTGAAAATAATTTCTAGAAGAAATACAAAGTAAGATTGCATTTAATGAGCCTTTGTGGTCGGATCTTTTCCTGGACCCTATACATAGCAAAAGTTTTAGTGTACCGATTTTATTTTTTTTTTTCATAATGTGGTCTTCAATAATTTTTATTTATTTAAACTTTAAACTTCAATAAAAAAAAATTCATCAAGTGGTCTTCATTTTTTTCTTATAAAAATGATAAAAGTACTCCTCTGTTTCATTTTAACTATCGATTTAGCTTTTTTTTACGCCTATTAATAAAATAATAAATATCAAGATATAGTTTATGCGATTCCTTTTATATAATAAAAGTAGATAGAACGTTTCCTCTTAAACTTATGCATACTTCACTAATATTAAGGGCATAATTGAAAACAATTGTCAACTTTCATCTTATCATTAAATGACATGATTTATATTTATACAATTTATTTTAATATGTTATTTATAATCATAATAAATAAAAAGAACGTTTTAATTAATATGAACAAAAAAATAAAGAAATTAAAACTTAGTATAAGTTGAACGATATAGACTATAATTTATTATTTCAGTCCAAATATTTTTTGGGAGGATTAATTTTAATTCTACCCGTTTTGACTTGCTAAAATTTAGTCTAACCCGTCTATTTGAAAACCATATTTGTAAGCCTATTTAAAACCCATTCAACAAGAAAAAAAATCATCTATATAAAGAGAACTCCTTAATAACCATAATATACATACCAAAACTTATATCTTCTTGAACCAAAAAATAAAAGAGAAGATTTTTAAAAAAAATAATAAAATGTTGAAACCTCATCTTCAACAATCCACAAAACCCCTAATTCCTTGGAGTACTAAGCCACTCATTTTATTAGCATCTTTTCCCATAAATATTCTTTCTTACTTAATGTAGGGAAATTATTCTTCTTAAATTGGAAAAAAATAAATCTATTTAGTAAAAATCTAAACCAACCAACATGAAAATATTAAAATATATTTTCTGAAAATAGTTTCCTTCCTACCAAACACACATTAGTCCTAACAAGATTTGTCTTCCTACCTATATGGAAAAAGTTGTAAGTTGCCCTTTCCTAGTCCTAGTTTAATTTCTTCAAAACCTCTTTATTTGATTCATTCAGATGTATGAGTTCAATAAAATTTAGTAATTTTGGCACATATTTTGTATTTGTATTTAAAACATTAATATATATACATAATTTATCAAAAATTCAAAAAAAATAAAAAATCATAACTCTGCCCCTGAATATATATTTCTAATCATGTGATTTGATGAAAACCTTTTCCCTTCTGTCAATTGTAGCTAGTACTAGTATATTTAACCGTAATACTAGTTTAGGCAGACTTATAAGTTTCTCATTAGCGAAAACGACTATATAATAACCATGACAGCATCATCAATCGTTAAAAATTCTTACTACTCAAATAAATTTTCTTTGTCTACGACTTAGATATCTTAAGCGATGCAGAGCGTATTCTCTCTTGTATAACTAATCCTAGCCTTCATATTATGGTTGAAAATCTATGATTCTTCCAACATCTATAATGGTGTATATGGTATATATATACACACTAGGCTATGATTTAGAAGAAGGACAAGCTAATGAATAGCAACCTATGATGCCCATGATGGAGGGCATGCCATTGATAAAAAGACGCACATTACACTTTTAGCAAATCTCACATTGAAATAGGAGAAGAAATTAAGTTAAAGACCTTATTAGAACATATTCAGAACTAATCATTAAAACGCATTTTAAAAATTAAAATCCAAAAAAAAGTCTATACTTATCTAAACCCAAAGCACTAATATCTTATTAACAAGTGGACGAAAATCATTACATACTCCATATGTATGATTCCGAACCAATAATTATTTCTAACATCACTATCTTTTACAATCATCTTCCACATTGTGATTCCACCCTCAAATACTCTCTCTACAAGGAAAATTAACTCTAATGCAATCTTATGACTTGTCATTTCCTCATTTGCTTATTGAGTCAGCTAATTCTCTTATTATACAAGAGAGAGTTGGAAGCTGAAGTAGGCAATTCTCCATCGACATGCCTTTATTATACAAGAGAGAGTTTGGAAGTTGAAGTAGACACATTTCCGTCGATGTGCCTGCTTCAACAAGGGCATTTTCGAAATTGTTATATAAGAGAGAGTTTGGAAGCAAAAGCAGACACGTCTCTATCGACGTGCATGCTTTAACAAGGGCGTTTTTGGAAAAAAGTTTTAAAAATTAATTTTTTGATTTTTTTTAAATTTAATTAGTGTACTATTTTCGAAATTATGAGACTCACTTTAGCTTTGACCTTTAGTTTTAAATTCACATGTCATTTAGTTGTAGCTTTATTATTTTGAATGTCGCTAATATTTGTGTAAATTTTATAACTACTTTGAGTAAAAAATCAATTGTCGATGAAGAAAGAATGAGATGATTAACTACCACACACACACAAATATGTATATATATATATATAGAATTTATTTTATAGCCAAAATTTAAAAATTATTTAATCAATATCACTTAAGTTTATCAATATTAATAATATTCATGAGGTATTTATTTTACACTTAATGAGATGATTTAGAATCATTTAATTAGTATTACTTAAAAGTTAATTTTATGAACAAATATTGAACCCGTACACTGCATGATTTTTTCATAATTAGTTATAACTATAAACTAAATGTTTCAAATTCATTTCAAATTATGAACCCAAAAAGGTTAGAAAACTGTCTTCTCATACTGTCATACCGACAAGAACTTTCAGTTTCTAAATAAAAAGGATAAGGTCAAGCCCTCATTTAAAATATGGGCCTCCTTTTACTACTGGTGGGTTCAAGATTTTGTATTCATGTCCATTGCTGATTGATAGATTTCACTGTTCAATTTCAATAATTTGTTTTCAATCAAGTGACCAGATAGTTATTGTCGACTCATGATTAGGAGGTCACGAATTCATGCCTTGAAAATAATTTCTAGTAGAAATACAAGGTAAGATTTCGTTTAATGAGCCTTTGTGGCCGGATCTTTTCCTGGACCCTATACATAGCAAAAATTTTAGTGTACCAATTGTTTTTTTTTTTTTTTTTCATAAATTGGTCTTCAATAATTTTTATTTATTTAAACTTTAAACTTCAATAAAAAAAAAATCATCAAGTGGTCTTCATTTTTTTCTTATAAAAATGATAAAAGTACTCCTTTTGTTTCATTTTAACTATCGATTTAGCTTTTTTTTACGCCTGTTAATAAAATAATAAATATCAAGATATAGTTTATGCGATTCCTTTTATATAATAAAAGTAGATAGAACGTTTCCTCTTAAACTTATGCATACTTCACTAATATTAAGGGCATAATTGAAAACAATTGTCAACTTTCATCTTATCTTTAAATGACATGATTTATATTTATACAATTTATTTTAATATGTTATTTATAATCATAATAAATAAAAAAAAACGTTTTAATTAATATGAACAAAAAAATAAAGAAATTAAAACTTAGTAAAAGTTGAACGATATAAGCTATAATTTATTATTTCAGTCCAAATATTTTTTGGGAGGATTAGTTTTAATTCTACCCGTTTTAACTTGCTAAAATTTAGTCTAACCCGTCTATTTGACAACCATATTTGTAAGCCTATTTAAAACCCATTCAACAAGAAAAAAAATCATCTATATAAAGAGAACTCCTTAATAACCATAATATACATACCAACACTTATATCTTCTTGAACCAAAAAATAAAAGAGAAGATTTTTTTTAAAAAAAATAAAATGTTGAAACCTCATCTTCAACAATCCACAAAACCCCTAATTCCTTGGAGTACTAAGCCACTCATTTTATTAGCATCTTTTCCCATAAATATTTTAAATAAAAACCTTATACTAAAAAAAAAGAAGAATTTTAGGGTTCATTATAATTATAATGGTGCAAATACCACTAAGGCTGTGCTTAGTTCTACTGAAAAATCCACAAGTGTTAAAGCTGTGGTGACTGTCCAAAAACAAGTTAATTTAAATTTATCAAGAGGACTTGATGATATTGGTGATTTGCTTGGTAAATCACTACTTTTGTGGATTGTTGCTGCTGAGCTTGATCATAGTAAGTATTATATTCACTTTTATTTAGTTTAGTATGAGTAATATTTTATATTATGTTGCTCGGGTCCTTCAGAAATGTTATTGCACTCGTGTCAACTCCTCTAAATTTTAAAGTTCTTATAATTGAATTAACTCATTGACCTTTTGGAATTATGGTTTCAAGACTTGAAACTTTTATTGATATTTTAGTGATTTTTCAGACATATATATATATATATATATGATATGCTTCGTATAAAAATGTATTTTAAACTTAAGTGTATATATCCACGACCTCCAGATGCAAATAGGGGATTTGAACTTATTTAGATGGATTACAGAGTTCAAACTTGATGGTTTTAACTTTTAAGGTTCTCATCATTAAATTTACTCTACTTTGTTTGCTCCCTTCCTCTCTTTGAGATTTAACGTAGCTCTTAAAGAGAAGGAGGGAGCAAAGACTAGCCCAAAGAAAGAGGAGAAGTGCCTTTGGTGCCGAAATCAGAAATTTATATTAAGAAATATCAAGATATACTAGAATGTAACATTAAGAAATTTATATTAAGAAATATCAAGATATACTAGAATTATCAACTGAGTTTTGACAAATTCCGATAAGGCAACACAAACCTCAGTGTTGAGTCTAGGCAAATTTCATTCTGTGGAGCAAACCTCAGCGAGATGAGCGAGATGTAGGCAAATCTCATAGCTAGGATGTTGAGTCTATAGAGGGAGTATATGTGAACGCCTCTTCTTAAGATAAGAAGTCACATATCGGCAAAACACAAGAGAGATGACCTTACAAACTAGTGATACGTTTTAAAGACATGTGAATCTAGGCTCAAAACGGATAATATCATTAGTGGATAGGACGTAACAATGACACTTTTTTATAAGTAAAAATAATTTATATTTGAACTTACCGCAAGTAGTGAAGTACTTAAATAATTGTGCCTTTGACAAGACATGAATGGATACCATTATTGAAAACAATTACTAATTTAAAGTAAAAACAAAAATAATTCTAATTTTAGACAATACATGTGATTGGAAGTACTTTCGGAAACAAAACATCTTTTCTCATGATGGTATGTCGTAGGTCTGATTTTTTTATAATTTTAAACGTATCAAATAGAAATTAAAATTATTATTTTTTAAAAAGATATTTTTAAAAAGTAAATTAAAAAGATAATTGAATAAAACTAAAACAAAATTGGCTACTTTTAAATTTTGACGAACTTAATTGAATTGGCTACATTAGTTAATCATGTTAATTTTTTTTTTTTTTGTGGATTTTGATAATTTCTTGGATAATTGTTATATATTTTTCAAAGATAGGACTGAAAAGTAGACAATGAATTAATGTAATTTATAAGAAAAAAAAAGAGTCTACCAATATTTGGCTATGACATAGAAGTGTGTTTACTTTCTTGTCTCAAAGATTAAATTGTTCGAGAGAAGATCGCTTTGTTTTTTTTATGTTCACAGCCTCGTTTATGTAGAAATGTTTCAATCACCTTATCTTAAAGCGTATAAGAAAAGCATCACCAAAGATTATTTATGTTTTATTTGTTTTTATTAAAATTGAGATGTCTAAATCTAAATGCATATTTAAATATTAAGATATCTTCAGATCTAACTTTGAGCGACTAAAAGCCTATTTAGATTCACTTACTTTAGTTGCTTTTAAGCCAAAATAACTTTAAAGTACTTTTATAGTATTTTAGCAAATATAAAAAGTGTTTATAAACACTTAATTTTAAGCTAAAATGAAAAAAATAAGCTAAAAAAAATCATAATTTAGGACTTTTGACTTATTGGTTAAAAGTCAATCCAAACAAACTCTTAGCCCTATTTGTTTTGTTTAAGCATGTGAATGTGTATAAGCCTGTTTAACTAAGCGCTTTCGGGAGTTAAAAACATTTTTTTTTCTTTGAAAATTCACATTTAGTTCGATGTAGCCTTAAAACACTTGTATTCACATGAATTCAATAGCTTTTAACCTGAACAATAATTTATGCTAAGAAATTCAATAACTCCTTCTTTTATGCTAAAATTAATACATCTTCCTCTATTTTTTTCCAACTTGTATTTAATTTTAATTCTTTGATTATTATTATTATTATTATTATTATTAATTATTTCTATCCTCCATATATTTTTTTTAAAGAGACTGGAATTGAGAAGCCAAGCATTAGGACATTTGCACATCGTGGACGAGATGTGGATGGTGAGACACATTATGAGGCTGATTTTGTAATTCCTGAAGACTTTGGGGACGTTGGTGCAATTTTAATAGAAAATGAGCACCACAAGGAAATGTACGTGAAGAATATAGTAATTGACGGTTTTGCCCATGGCAAAGTTGATATTACATGCAACTCTTGGGTTCATTCCAAATTTGATAATCCTGATAAAAGGATTTTCTTCACCAATAAGGTTTGCGAAAATTCCCCCTCCGCTCTTTATTTATCCAAAAAAAATAAAATCGATGGTTAATTTTCATAATGGATAGAAATATGATGTTACTATTGAAGTATTGATTTAGGTTATATACATTAACGTTGATAATTGAAGTTAGAAAAGCTTGATTTATGTTAGATAGAATTTCTTCGTCCAGAATAAAAAGTAACTAGTTGATTTTCATAATGGACAAAAAATAATCTTATTATGAAATAATTAGTGAATTTAATTAAGTTATATATGCTGACAATAGAAAGATTTTCTACCCATGGAATATTCCCTTGCTTTTTTTTTTTTATTTATAATAAACAAGGATATTATATTAATAGCTAATATGCATCATTACAAGATAATGACAAAACTGGCTGAGGATGTTCGGGGGTGGATAGACTAGGAGTAATACTATTACAACATTCTGCCGTACAAAAAGAATTCCTATTTTGTCTGCTTCTACTAACTTTGAAACAAACAATGGCGGAACTTCCAGATATCTGCAAAAGTTGAAATATGCAACCGTCTCTTAAAAACGTTTAAGCTATTTACTTAATTATATCTTGAACGTTTAATATTTCTTTTCCATGCATGGATGCAGTCATATTTACCATCTCAAACTCCAAGTGGAGTAAAGAAGTTAAGAGAGGAAGAACTTGTGACACTAAGAGGTGATGGAGTTGGAGAAAGAAAAAAATTTGAGAGGATTTATGATTATGATGTTTATAATGATCTTGGAGAAGCTGATGGTAATGGTGATAGTCAAAGACCAGTACTAGGTGGAAAAGAATTACCTTATCCTAGAAGGTGTAGAACCGGTAGACGAAGATGCGAAAAAGGTACATTATTTATGTCTCGAATTTGAATTTTTAAAAATGAATAACCCCCTCTCTGCACCACCATATATGTGCCTTATGTACTGTGACGATGTGAATCTTGATTAGTTAAGTTAATGAATTTCATATATCAAATGATTATATATATAAAAAAATGAACTTATAATTTATCTACACATTTTGGAAACACACACCACAAGTGTTTATATATAAGTCAAAATCAACCGAAAGTCATAAAATGATTAACCCTAATTTATAATTTTTATGATTTTTCAATTTATAAGCACTATATATTTGACAAAAGCTTTTATTGTTTTAAGTACTTATTGCTAATTTGACATAAAGAAAACAATTTAGCCTTGTCCTAGAAGGTGGTGAACTGATCTAACAAGAAGCAAAAAATGTACATTATTTTAGTCCCGAGTTTAAGCTAGGAAGATGAATAAATCCCTCCACCCACCCACCTATATTTATCATATAAATGCGTTCTATATTATGTGAATCTTGATTAGTCGAATCAATAAAGTTCAGATATCATAGAGAAAAATAAATTTATAATGTACCTACACATTTTGGAAAACGTATATACCTCAGGTTTTTATAAGTCAAAATTAACTAAAAGTCATAAGTTGATGCTTATAAGTTATAGCAAATTAAACTTATGATTTTTCAGTTTAATTAGGCATGATACATAAATATACTCTTTAACTTGGCTTTATTTCACATTTATGCCTTCCACCTTTGAGTGTGCACAGGTAGTCACTTAAACTTGTATAAAATTGAACAAATAGACACACACGTCCTGCGTGACATCCTAAATTATTGCAATTTGCATCCTATTTGGTGTCCTACATGTATTATGCCACATATGACTCATGTGTCTACTTGTTAAACTTTGTACAAATTTAAGTAATTACTTGTGCATACCCAAAGTTGAAGGGCATACATGTAAAATAAGATCAAGTTAAAAGGCACATTTATGTATTATGCCGTTTAATTATAAGTACATTAGGTTTGACTAATTTTATATGCATGCATGCAGATCCATTATCTGAATCAAGGAGTACCTTTGTGTATGTACCAAGAGATGAAGCATTTTCAGAAGTGAAGAGTGTAACATTCTCCGGCAACACCGTTCACTCCGTCCTACACGCCGTCGTGCCTGCGTTGGAATCAGTTGTCTCCGATCCCAACCTCGGGTTTCCGCATTTTCCGGCCATTGACTCACTTTTCAACGTCGGTGTCGATCTACCAGGACTTGGCGATAAAAAAAGTGGCCTTTTAAATGTCGTACCAAGGCTTATTAAGGCTATTTCTGATACTCGAAAAGATGTCTTGCTCTTTGAATCCCCTCAATTGCTTCAAAGTAAGTACCCAAAAAATTATGAAATGACTACGTTGTCCAGACTCTTTAAAAAATATCGACATGTGCATGTTGGATGCTTTAAAAATAGTGTATTTTTTGAGAATCTGACACGGATGTGACATCATTTTTGAAGTTTAAGTAATGTAGGTCACAAACAAGGGCGGAGCCAGGTAGAAAATTACACAGTTTATACAATATGGTTAGAATTATTTTTTATGTATCTATATATAGATGTTGAATCTCCTTCAATTTTTTCGTATGTGCCAATTATTTTTTCATTTTTTGAATCCTTAAAAATCCTGACTTCGTCACTGTCCCACAAATATGGTCCAATTAATTTATCATTGCATTTTCATTTTTGTAGTTGGATCAATATCATTTTCATTGGATATCATGTAGCTAGAACTCTAAATATTGCACTAGAAATCTATCTAGATATGTTGCTTGGATCCATCAAAAATATTATCACACTTGTTCGGACCATGAACCTCCTTAACATTTGGATGTTTCATCATGGGCGCGATGACAATATTCTTCAAGGATTTGAGGAACATATGTTGATTCAATTCATTAAAAATATTGTTGTATCTGTTCGAATATTTCAAAAATACTTAGTATTTAGATAAATTCACACAGATGCGACGATATTTTTGAAGAATAATATTATTTGTTTTGATTGTTAATTTATGGCAGGGGACAAATTTTCTTGGTTTAAAGATGTTGAATTTGCTCGTCAAACCTTAGCTGGTCTCAACCCATATAGTATACGATTGGTTACGGTATGTTATTTAATTTCCCTTGTATATTTTTGGTTAATTAATTTTATTTTATCACTATATACTTAATTGGTACTTTATATTTATTTCTAAAATGATATTAATCTTCACATTAATCATAGAAAAAAAATTCTTAAATACTATCAGTATATATAAGTTAAATTCTATTAATATAATATATATGCCGTGAATATAAGGTTATCATAATATATAAATGTGTCCTTCAATTTTCGATGTGCACAAATAGACACTTAAACTTTTAAAAAATTGAGTAAGTAGACACATGCATCCTATATGGTGTCCTATAAGGCAGTTCTGTGTCCTACATGGCATTCTATGTGTATTATGTCACATAAGACGCGTGTGTCTACTTGTTTAACTTTTGAATAGTTTAAATGTCCACTTGTGCACACCCAAAGTTGGAGGCCGAAGTTAATGCCAGCTAAGGCCAAGTTAAAGGGTGCATTTATGTATTATGCCTATAAGGTTTTGTTAGGTTATGTCTGATTTAGTGATCAGATCAGGATTTTCACTTAGGAGAATTTAAAATTAAAGAAGTACATAGTGAAGAAGCCACAACGATAACTACTATATATACATAAAAATAATTTTAACCTTATATAGACGGTATAATATCCGTGAAAGGCGTTAGGATATACTCCCTTCTACCCTAAGCCTCACCCTTGGTTCGATTTATGGATTATTATTTTGTACAACTCAATCCGTTAATCCTTGTTTTAGAAAAATTGCTTGTTAATTATTGATTGAAATATTTTGAGCTAAAATATATACTACAATCCATCAGTAAATTAATTATGAACTTCATCACTAATCCATAAGTAAATTGCTTCGTAACTAACATAATTTTATCTGTCGATAATCTGTTGCTAAATTCAGGAATGGCCATTGAAGAGCAAGATAGACCCTAATGTGTATGGACCTCCTGAATCAGCAATCACAAAAGAGCTAATTGAACTAGAAATTGGAGGATTTATGACTGTTGAAGAGGTATATATAACCACATCATTTTTATTTATTTTTCAATTTTGAGAAAAATATATAATTTTTAATTTGTTTGTGGACAGACGATAACTGGTCAGGACAATAGTTTGATCATTTTTATTTGCAAGAATGGCCTTTCTTGAGGCCACTCTTTAAATTATCATGTCCCCCAATAGCTCAATGGGCTAAATTTGTCTTTAAAAGAAAAGATTCATTCAACTATTATTAAAGGCGGAATTTAGTTTGTTGAACTAAACGGGATACATGATTTAATAAGTAGTCTCAAGAAATGCCTTATGATGCAAATAATCCACAGATAAGATTTACAATGTATTCCCAATAGGCAACATATGTCATTTTATTTAAAGATTTTATTAAGAGGGGGTCAAAACCTCATAGACTGAACTAGAACTTATTCCCAATGGGCGACAAATGTCATTTTTAAGAAGATTTTGTTAAGAGAGGGGGTCAAAACCTCATAGACTAAACTAGAACTTATTCCCAATGGGCGACAAATGTCATTTTTAAGAAGAATTTGTCAAGCGAGGGGGTCAAAACCATGTAGAAAGAACTAGAACTTATTCCCAATGGGCAACAAACAGTCATTTTCTTAAAAAAAAAAATTGTTAAGAGAGGGTAAAAAATTCAAGATTGTCCCTTATGGTAAAGTCTTCCTTTTCTAATCATTTTAATTCTTGAGCTATACATAACCAATGCATGCAGGCAGTTCAACAAAAGAAGTTGTTCATCTTAGATTATCATGATTTGCTATTGCCATATGTGAACAAAGTGAATGAACTCAAAGGGACAGTACTTTATGGATCAAGAACTTTGTTCTTCTTGACACCTGATGGCACATTGAGACCTTTGGCAATTGAGCTAACTAGGCCACCAGTGGATGATAAGCCTCAGTGGAAGCAAGTTTATTGCCCAACTTGGCATGCCACTGGTGATTGGCTATGGAAATTGGCTAAAGCTCATGTTCTTGCTCATGACTCTGGCTATCACCAACTAGTTAGTCACTGGTAAGTTATCACGTTACCTAAAAGATATTTACAGATAAGTCTTCTTAAGATGCGGTATTTGTTATAATATTGAAAATAAGTAAAAGTGATTTGATGATGATGTATAAATTTCATATACTGACGGTGCATATAACTTGAACTCTTTGCTAACTGACTCCTTACGTTAGTACTCCTATCACGATGTTAATGTAAAGAATTTTTTTACACTATCAAGTCACCTAAAAGATATTACTTACAAATAAGTCTTCTTATGACGTGAAACATGTCATCTTGAAAATAAGGCAGGTTACCTGTTACAAAAAGGAAATGTGACTTGATGGTGTACAAATTCCTTACACTGATGCACGGTGCATATAACTTAAACTCTTTGATTTTGAAAATTTTATGGCTAATCTTTTTTTGTACCAATATGTTGCAGGTTGAGAACTCATTGTTGTACAGAGCCATATATTATAGCAACAAATAGGCAACTAAGCGCTATGCACCCAATATATAGATTGTTGCATCCTCATTTCAGATACACAATGGAGATAAATGCCTTAGCTAGAGAAGCACTTATTAATGCCAATGGTATTATTGAGAGTTCATTTTTCCCAGGCAAGTATGCAATTGAGTTGAGTTCTGTTGCCTATGGTGCTGAATGGAGATTTGATCATGAGGCACTCCCACAAAACCTTATTAGCAGGTAATAATTCACTAAATCTTCAATTTTCATGTTTTTGATTCAGTGTCCGATATCTGTTTTGGGACTAGACTAATTAGAATTCGCGTCAGAAAGTCCCACTTTAGGAGTATAGCGCTCCCAATTGAATGCGACTCGATTCACAATAGGAGTAGAACTCGAGACCTGTGGTTAAAGATGGAAGGGAGCTAACCACTCTACCACAACTTTTATTGATCACTAATCTTGTTTTTTTTTTGTTTCCCACCCGATGTTTGATGTATGCTTTGGGATAAGATTAATTCGAATTTGTGTTAGGAAATCCCATTTTGGTGGTTAAATGTTCCCAATCAAAGACACCTCCATTCAGAATGATCGAAATTGAGACCTCTGATTACAGATAAAGGGGTATTTACCATCCCATCGCTAACTTTGATGGACACTAATCCTTTAAGTTTTATTTTTGAGTAGATCAACTATAAGGTATTTACAAATAAATCTTTAAAATGATAACCTTGATTTTCTAAATCAAGAAATGTTGTATCGTATATAGGTACGATACAACAAGGGACATTAAGAATCTAGTATATATATGTCCCAGTTTATATGACTAGCTTTCCTTTTTAGTCGGTCTCCAAAAGAATGACACATTTCTATATTTAGTAATAATTTAACTTTTAAATATTTATTTTACCCTTAATGAAATAATTTATAGTCGTACAAAATTTTGTCACTTATTTTAGATTACAAGTTTCAAAAGTCTTTCTTTCTTTCTAAATTTCGTGTCAAGTCAAACTAACTCGTATAAAATGGAACGTAGGGAATATAATTTTTTGACGAAAAGTCGGACCTTGTACCCCTAGCTCCACCTCTGCTTCTACTAACAAGTTATTTTGTGCAAAATATACAGGGGATTGGCAGAGGAAGATCCAAATGCACCACATGGATTGAAACTAACAATAGAAGATTACCCTTTTGCTAATGATGGTTTAGAACTTTGGGACACACTTAAACAATGGGTAACAAATTATGTAAACCATTATTATCCACAAACAAATCTCATTGAATCTGATAAAGAAGTCCAAGCTTGGTGGTCAGAGATCAAAAATGTTGGACATGGTGACAAGAAAGATGAGCCATGGTGGCCAGAGTTAAAAACCCCAAATGACTTAATTGGTATTATTACAACAATAATTTGGGTAACTTCTGGCCACCATGCAGCTGTTAACTTTGGCCAATACAGCTATGCAGGTACACACCTTACCTTTTTTGCTTTACTTCAATTTTTAGTTTATTCATAGTGTCAGTGTATGTAAGTTAAATAAACGGGAGATTCGGAGTAACATATAAGTTATCTTCGCGCGACCTATAGGTCACATGTTTGGGCTGGAAAATCAGTCGCTGATATTTGTGTCAGGATAAGTTGTTTAGTTATATTACACCCCTTTAGAGTACGACCCTTCTTGAACATTACATGAATATGAGATGCTTCGTGCATCAGGCTAGCCTTTAGAGTATATAATTACCGGGCCACCCACTCTACCCTAATATCTTTAAAATGAAAACTCCTTTTCTACTTATTGCATTTACACTATTTACATATATGTCCTCAATTCTGGATTGCTTTGAACTAAGGGTCTATCGGAAATAGTCATTCTACGACTTCTGAGATAGGGTTAAGGTCCGTATACACTCTATTCTTCATAGACCCCACTTTGTGTGGGGCTACGGCACTAGGTAAATGATGGTAACATATATGTCCTAAATCTTTGACTGAGGTAGACAGGTTGTTTTACATATATGTCCTCAATATTGGATTGCTTTGAACTGTTTTTCCTTGAGCCGAGGGCCTTATCGCAAAAAAAGACTTTCTACTACTTCTGAGTTAGGGTTAAGGTCCGCATACACTCTATTCTTTACATACTTTATTGGACAACGACACTAGGTAAAGGATGGTAACATATATGTCCTAAATCTTTAAATTAAACGAGGTAGATATGTTGTTTTCAATAGAACTTGGACTCTCTACATATAAATATGTCCTCCTCAATTCTTGAAATATTAACTATTCTATTGCATATGTAGGCTACTTTCCAAATAGGCCAACAGTTGCTAGGTCAAAAATGCCAACTGAGGATCCAACAGATGAAGAATGGGAGTGGTTCTTGAACAAACCTGAGGAGGCACTACTAAAATGCTTCCCTTCACAAATTCAAGCAACAAAAGTAATGGCAATTTTGGATGTTTTATCAAACCATTCACCAGATGAAGAATATATTGGTGAAAAAATTGAGCCTTACTGGGCTGAGGACCCCATAATTAACGCGGCGTTCGAGGTGTTTTCGGGGAAATTGAAGGAGCTTGAAGGGATAATTGATGCTAGAAATGCTGATTGTAAATTGATGAATAGAAATGGAGCTGGAGTTATGCCTTATGAATTATTGAAACCATATTCTGGACCTGGAGTTACTGGAAAAGGTGTACCTTATAGCATTTCCATTTGATTTTTGTGTGTGTGTGTGTGTAAAAGACATGAATTTTAATTATAATAAAGTTTCATGTGTAATAAAAATGATGTTAACCATCATATGTGCTAGTTCCATTTTTTCTTTTGCAAATGTTCATAGAAACAATATTAGTTCCTATATTTGTATTCATACGAACTTCATCGCTGATCCTTCACTAAATAGCTCGTAACTAATAAATTTTTGTATTAATAATCTATCGTTAATCATATTTAGCAACGAATTTTGTCACCAAATTCCACCTGCCCTATGTATTTCAATTATAGACATGTTTATTTGGATTTTTAGCAATCAAGTGGACTATAATCATATTATGTTTACCACATTAAATAGGAAACAAGATAGCCAATGGAATATAATTTCACAAGTGTAGTCTGGAGAGGGCAGTGTGTACATAGTTTTATCTCAAGAAGTTGTTTTCGAAAGACCGTCAGCTCAAGTAAAACATAATAAAAATCAAGTATATAAAGCAAATACAATAGCGAAGAAACAATGCTGAAAACAAATAATGAGAGAACAAGTAGCAACAATAAATAACATGATAAATGAAGCAAATGAAACAACAGGTAATACTAAAGTCGAAGAATAAAATAGTGAGAGAGTAATAATAACACTACCAACTAACCCTTTTACCATAATCCTCAACCTCTATATCTTTTTATCTAGGATCATATCTTTAGTAAGCCGCAGAGCCATGTTATATCTAATCGTCACCTTTTTCTTGGACCTTTACAACTAACCTATAGTGGGTTGTAGAAGAGAAGACAAGGAACCTATTTGGTATTGCTATTAAAAATTGCTTATTTCTGGAAGCACTTTTTAAAAATGGCTTTTTTTAAAAAGTGTTTTTGAAAAGAAAAAAAAAAGCAATTTGTGTTTGGCTAATACATTTGAAAAGTGTTTTTGATAAGCAAATTGTGTTTAATTAATCTTTTTAAAAAAGTGCTTTTGAGAGTCAAATTACAAAAAAGGGTAAGTATTAATGTACTTTTAATATTAAGATTATTTTATAGAAAGAAACTATTTTGAATATCTATTATAAAAAATTTAATTAAAATGTACATATTCAGATTTTCAATCAATATTATACATAAATAAATAAATAAAATATTAATATAATATTAACATGATGATTTAAATATAATTAAAAACATCAAGAAAAATAAATTTAAAAATCATTCTACAAATTAAACCACTATAAACGAAAAATTCACTACAAAAATAAATAAAGTCCTTCATATTTTTAATCCTACAAAAATCTTGTTAATACCTTTATTTCTAATTCTGTAAAATAAAACGTAAAATAATATATAGAATATAAAATAATAATATATAAGCATAAAATACAGGTCTAAGTAGGGTGTGTTTGGTACGGAGAAAAATATTTTTCAATTTTCCTATTTCAAAGATAAGATTTGTGGAGGACACAAACACCACCACATATATCAGATTTTCTAATTGGTCCCAAAGCCAATTAGAAATGTCAAAAAATAAGTCAAAAAATTCTGATTTTATTTAATTTAGGAAATGGCAAAAATTCATTTTCATATTATAGCCTCACCACATATCATTTTCTATTAATTGGTCCCCTAACCAACAATTAGCAAGCTACCAAACTTATTCTTGACCTTTAAGAACTTAGCCAAAACATTCATTTTCGTATAATATGATAGGCAAAATTTTCATTTTTTCTATGTTAATTTGCCAAGAAATATCCTTTTGGTATGTTGCTATCTATCTAAAAATATCCAACATGTCAAGCTAAGATATAATATAATATAATATAATATAATAAATAAAAATATATTTTTTATGATAACTTAAATTTTTAGATGAGATAATTATAAACTTTAAAGTGTGGTATCAAAGTAGACAAAAAGGTTCTGAGTTTGAGTCTCATCGTCACCCATTCAAACAATATTTTCATGTTTGATGCTTAGCCAACATTTTAAAAGTTGAAATAAATAAATATATATTTCATTTTCCCATTAAAATAGGTATCATAAGACATTTTTTACCCTTAGCTCTTCATTTAATAACTTATATTAGTGCTATTCTAAAAATAAAAAAAAAATAAAAAAACACAAATTTTTGACGGATTTTTACCTAAAAACTCTATAAAAAAAATGAAATTTTCGATGAAAAGTTCGTTGGAAACATTTCTTATGAGCTAATTTTCAATGGATTTCATTGGAAATTAATTTACATTCTTTTACTAAGCTAACATTTTATCATTTTTTCTGAGATTTTATTTATTTATTTATTGCTTATATATTCTCCAATACAAAATACCATTAATAGCACGTGTAAAACAAGTTCATTGAAAAATATAATGGTCACCAAATATCTTTCTGGAAGGTCCATGTCATTGAAGATTTTAATTAAAAAAATGTTTTTTTTAAAAAAATATATAAGTTAACCCCACATAAAATACGTCACTTTTAATTGATATATGCTCGTGGTTTTATAGTTTCTTGATGTTAATGCGTATAATTAAGAAAAATGATATAGTTTATGTGGTTAACTGATTTACTTAATGGATACGTTTGAGAACACACACAAAAACTTTTTTTTAAAAATAATTGAGATAAAAGTGCAATAAGAATACTTTATCATTTGTTCAGTTACTCGATTAAAATATATTATAATTAAAATAGCTAAATAAAATTTATGATAAGTTTAAAATAGACATAATTAGACGTAGTTGTTGAAATTTCAATTCTAAACCAAAAAAACAAAACTCATCATCTCTCTCAGACAGCTAATTCTACAAAAAATTAATAAGAAAATAAAAATAAAAATAATATATATATATATATATATATATATATCAAATTCAAAGTTCACCTAAAAGATATAGGATTGTGATTTTATTTTTAAAAAAAATTAAACATTTGATTTATAATTTGAAATATATATATATATATCAAATTCAAAATTCACCTAAAAGATATAGGATTGTGATTTTATTTTTTTTTAAAATTAAGCATTTGATTTATAATTTTATATTTCATTTTAAAAAATCTATATTTTGAAATTTTACATAAAAAAAACTCATGCTCGGCATATGAAGAGGTTGACTGTACTATTGGAGGGCGGGGGGGGGGGGGGGGGAGTGTGTTAAAGAATAACTAGTTATTACTATTGTAGATTTATTGGAGTACTAATGAATCTTTGTAAGATTAAGTGCGTTTGAAAGTTTGTAATAGCGTGTAATTACAAATACTTATTTATAAAAACACTGTACAGATATGTTATTTTAATATAATCTTTTCATATGGTATGAATAATCATTGAATTCATTAGTCAAGTTATCAATTGTCAAGAGTCGTCTTAATTCGTATAAATTTTCTTTATCCATAACCCATATATTCTAGATAATGTAAAGACTTGTATAGCTAACTCTAGCCGTTCGATTATAATCTGATTTTAACTTGATATGGAATTTAATAAAGTAGAAAAGACTTTTAAATCTTATAGTTTTAAATAAAAGATATCTAGAATATATCAAAATATTTTTCAATCTTGTGATATTAAACATGTTATGTGGAGAATTATATTTAAAGACTTGTCAAAATAGGAAAGAGACATTTTTCGTATAACAAATTGAAAAGAGAAATTAGACAAAAAAATTGAAACAGAGCGAATAAAATCTTATTAATCCAATGGTGGGATAGATTTGTAGCTAGTGTGATACGTGTGGTTTTTGATAATTTGTTTTGTTTATTTATTTAAACATTATACCTTTCGACATCGTATATCCTTGAAATTGGACCACTAATTTTTAGTAAACTTTAAGGGGTCGTTTGGTTGGAACAAGTTATCCCAGCATTAATTATTTTGGAATTAGTTATTCTGGGATAACTTATCCCACTATGTATATAGGATAACTTATTCCATTACTATGATATGAATGATGGGATAAGTTATTCTAAACATGGAAATCAAATAAGACAATATAATTTTATCCCATGACTATTTTTTTATTCCAAGACTATTTATCCTTATTCCTTATACCAAACGATCCCTTTTGGATGATATGTTTTTGATAAAATTTTCTTAATTTTTGTTTTGACCAATTGGAGTTTAACTCGTTTTGACTAGTCAAAATTTAATTTCACCCATTTATTTATATTTAACACCCATATTATATATTTTTTATGCTCAATTTTTCCATTTTCCTTATTTAGTCTAAAAAGAAAGTGAAGTGATTATTTCATAAAAAAAAAAAGGAGGCGGGGGGGTGGGGGTGGGGGGGTGGTGGGAGGAGGGAACAATAGTACCTTAAGCAAAGGACTCCCTAGAGACCACAATTGAAGTTAAAAATTTGTGTTTGACTACAGATATTTTTGTATGAAGTATATATTGGTCTAAAGTATATGATATAACCTATCAAGACCAACTTTTAATATGTTTAATTGAAGTTATAAATTTGACTAGCCAAAATTCAATTCAATCTGCCTATTTAATAACCACATCTATAAACCTATTTTCATATCCATGCAAGAGATTTAGAGCCCGCTTGACTTATTTTAAGTTGTTTTTAACTTTGTCAAACACTCTCAAAAGTTAAAATTTGACTTAAAAGTAGATTTGACCCATTTTTAAGTCAATCCAAACAGGCTCTTACAAGCCAAAGACACAACAACAACGAACATGTTTGTCTGAAATATGATATGACTTGTCAAGACCAACTTTTAAAATATTTTTAATTGAAATTAATTATAGCAGAAATTCAATCCAATCCGCCTATTTAACAATCATATCTATAAACCTATTTTAATATCCATGCAAGAGAATTACAAGCCAAAGACACCACCACCACAACAACAACAACAAAAAACCAAAGTTCCCCTAAGCAAAACTCCATCATCTATATAAAGAGAACTCCTTAGAGACCACAACACAAACCAAACCATATATTAAACAAAACAATTTTAAAAAAAATGTTGAAGCCTCAACTTCAACTATCATCACAATCCACAAAAACCCTAATTCCATATTGGAATACTAAACCATTATTCTTAGCCTCTTTTCCCATAAATATTTTAAATAATAAAAACCTTAGACTAAAAAAAAAGAAGAATTTTATCACCAAGGCTGTGGTAACTTCTACTGAAAAATCCACCTATGTTCAAAGTCCTAATGAAAAACCAACAAGTGGTAAAGCATTGGTAACTGTTCAAAGAACAATTGGAGGAACTAATTTAAGTTTAACAAGAGGACTTGATGATATTGGTGATTTATTTGGTAGATCACTACTTTTGTATATTGTTGCTGCTGAGCTTGATCCTAGTAAGTGTTTCTTCCGTAAATAAAAGTGTGTTCTCTCTTTATTTAGGATGCACACCCCTATTAGGAAGCGCTTTACCCCAATGTGAGACTTTTCAACTGAATCGAATTGACCGATGCACACACATATTATGGAGCGCTAGGACTTTTCAACTGAACAGAATCGACCGATGTACACCCCTATTAGGGAGCACTAGGACTTTTCAACTAAACAGAATCGACCGATGTACACCCCTATTAGGGAGCGTTTTACCTCAATGTGGGACTTTTCAGTTGTGAATGTACCAGAATCAAGATTTCTCCCTCTAATGTTTACCAATTTTTATTTAATTTCAATTTTTTTTAATATTATATTAATTATTTTTGTTCCTCATTTAAAGAGACTGGAATTGAGAAGCCAACAATTGAGGGATTTGCACGTCGAGGACGAGATGTGGATGGTAACAGAGAATATGAGGTTGAATTTGTAATTCCTGAAGACTTTGGGGACGTTGGTGCAATTTTAATAGAAAATCAGCACCGCAAGCAAATGTATGTGAAGAATATAGTAATTGACGGTTTTGCCCATGGCAAAGTTGAAATTACATGCAACTCTTGGATTCATTCCAAATATGATAATCCTGATGACAGAATTTTCTTCACCAATAAGGTTTGCGTAAATCCTCTCTCCTCTATTTATTTATTCATAATTCGGAAAACTTGATTTATTTTAGACATGATTTCTTCGTTCAGAATAACTGGTTGATTTTTTTAATGGATGGAAAAACTTTATCTTTGAAGAATTAATTTGAAATATATATATTGACTTTGTATCTCTTATCATAATTGAAGTAAAAAAAATTGATTTATTATATCTTTGATTATAATTGGAGTTAAAAGAACTTGATTTATTATACAGAATATCTTTGTCCAGAATATAAGAATTAATTGGTCGATTTCTATTTAGGACGAAAATATGATATTACTATTGAGGAATTGATTTGAATTTTATACACTGATAATATTATATCTTTAATCATAATTGGAGCTTAAAGAAAACTTGATTTATTAGATAGAATTTCTTCGTTCAGAATACAAAAGTAACTGGTTGTTTCAAATTGATAGTTAGAATATCGAGTTACTATATATTTTTTTTGTCTCAAATTATTTATCGTGACTTTTAAAAATAATTAGTTTAAATTATCAGTCATTTTAGAAGTTCAAGACAAAATTAACCCTATTTTATCCTTAATAATTATTGTTCATGAAAACTATAAACATAATACTTATAAGTGATATATATTATGATTGTTCATAAATACCAATAAAGGATAAAATCATATTTTTTTTTAAAAAAAGGTTTTAATAATTAATATTTTTAATGAATATTTTTTTAAAAAAGAATCACAACAGATATTTTAAAACAACCGGAGTAATGTTTCATGTTTCACTTATAAAAAGTGGGGTTGTGGTCCTATTAATTTTCAATTATTTATTATAATAGTACAAACCAAAGGATGATGCTATTATTGTGCACCTTATATTAATGGTCCTTTTTTAAAAAAAAATTATTATAATTCATAGCAACAAACATTTGTGTAACGATAAATTTAGGAAAATAAAGGAGATATTGACACTTACATGAGTAATGGGACCCTACGAGAAAGAGATATATAAATTATATCGTCACGGTTATTAAAAAAATTGAAAATAATAAGAGAAGAACTTGTGTATGAAAATTCTTTACGATAATAAGTGGTTGTAGGGTAGTAAAATCAGCTCACAAATATATGACTCGTGTAATCTGCTTAAATTCATTTAATTTCTTGTTAGTAAATTGACATATTTTTCTTGTAAAATTAAACAAGTAGACACACACGTCCTATGCGGCATAATATACATAGGACGCCACGTAGGGCATAAAATTGTCATGTAGAATGCCACGTAGGATGAATGTGTCTATATGTTCAATTTTACACAAGTTTAAGTGCCTATTTATGCACATCCCAAGTTAGAGGACATAAATGTCAGTTGAGGCCAAGTTAAATGACACGTTTATGTATTATTCTTAACAATTTTAATACTCTAATTCTTGTTTTTCTAATGGCAGTCATATTTACCATCTCAAACTCCAAGTGGAGTAAAGAAGTTAAGAGAGGAAGAACTTAAGACATTAAGAGGTAATGGAGTTGGAGAAAGACAAGTATTTGAGAGGATTTATGACTATGATGTTTATAATGATATTGGTGATCCTGATGGTGATGTTGATGGTAAAAGACCAGTACTTGGTGGAAAAGAATTTCCTTATCCTAGAAGGTGTAGAACTGGTAGACCAAGAAGTGAAAAAGGTAAATATATACTTCATAAACATAAAACATATTTTTTATTGTTTATATACACTGACAGCGTAAAAAATATATGTACATAATTAGATTATTTATTAAATATGTAGTTTGTTGGGTAATGTCAATATCTTGTGTCTATGGGTGAGGCTAGTTGATCATGAAGGCAATGGGCTGGGGATGGGCCAGGTCGGAGTTAAGATCGAACTCGAACATGACGCTTGTTTGATGAGATTGGTTAAGAAATAAAAGTTGTGCCCATGCTATCAGTTATATCTTTTAGTATGATGGTAAATGATTGAGATTCTAATAAGTAGTATCAGAATTAAGGTTATGAGTTCGATTCCCCTGAATAATATATGTGATATGTGGCAGATGTTGGGAGGGGAATTGTTGTGTAACACAAATATATCCTTTCTATGCATAGCGAGACCTAGTTATGCTCTTACTATCAGTTATAGTTTTTGACATGATTACATTAACTGATAAACATTCCACTTTATACAAGATGCTAAATATCTTTTGAATGAGTACACTAGATAACTGATAACTTATACCTTATTTTCAAGATTACACAATACACATTCCACTTTATACAAGATGCTAAATATCTTTTGAATGAGTACACTAGATCCTTGTAGTCTGACTCTTTTTCGAGCATGCAGATCCATTATCCGAATCAAAGAGTAACTTTACGTACGTACCAAGAGATGAAGCATTTTCAGAAGTGAAGGACTTATCATTCAACGGCAACACCATTTACGCGGTCCTACACGCCGTTGTGCCAGGGTTGCGATCGATCATCACCGATCCCGAGCTCGGATTTCCCCATTTTCCGGCCATCGACTCACTTTACAACGTCGAAGTCGATCTTCCGCCACTTCAAACAGATAGCCTTTTTTCTATTATACGAAGGCTCATTAGGGCTATTTCTGAAACTAGAAAAGATGTCTTGCGTTTTGGAACTCCTGAATTTGTTGAAAGTAAGTACTCAAAACCTATAAAGCATATGTTGCTCAGACTCTTTACTAAATATCGACAGATACATATCATATACGTACCTATAGGAATGTGGTGATAACATTATTGAGAATTGTAACTTATGTAGATTAGAAACTTATATGTTGTTTGGATCCATCAAAAATGTCAAATATTATTGGTATGTTTAAATTATTCTTTTTTTTGTAAAAAATAATATTTTATTTATATTTATGGCAGGGGACAAATTTGCATGGTTTAGAGATGTGGAATTTGCTCGTCAAACCTTAGCTGGTTTGAATCCATATAGTATACGATTGGTTAGGGTATGTAATTTCGATAAAAATTTATCTGCATCGACTGTTTACATCAATCCATATAGTATCTATATGCTAATTGGTTACCATATGTTATTGCCTTAATTTTCATTTTAATTGGTTGAAACATTTTGAGCTAGAATATAGTTTATTGCTTCGTAACTAAAATATAATTTTATCCATCGTTAATTCGTTGTTAAATACAGGAATGGCCATTGAAGAGCAAGCTAGACCCTGAGGTGTATGGACCTCCTGAATCAGCAATCACAAAAGAGCTAATTGAACAAGAAATTGGAGGACTTATGACTGTTGAAGAGGTACACATAAACACATCATTTTTTATTTATTTAATTAATTTCAATTACGAGAAAACTATATATTTTTTTAATTTGTTTTTGGATAGACGATATTTGGTCAGGCCAATAGTTTGATCTTTTTTTATTTGCACGAATGACCTTTCTTGAGGCCACTCTTTAAATCATGTCCCCTAATAGCTCAATGGGCTAAATTTGTCTTTAAAAGGAAAAGATTCATCCAACTACTTTTAAAGGCGAAATTTAGTTAATTTGTTGAACTAATTGGGAGACGAGATTTAAACAGTAGTCTCAAGAAAGGTCAAGAGCGATGTGCAAGAATGACTTTCATAAGGAGTACTAGTCTTGAACTTTTGACCTCGCATAAAAACTATCCTTTGTTGCTCATCAGACATAAATTAGTTTTAACTATGAGACAAGATTTCTAACACATTTCAATAATATAATGAAAGTGTTTAATTTGCCACAAGTTATGCCTTGGAGAAAAAAGTAATATATGTTACGTTGTTCAATTGTTCACAAGTCAATACAACTGAACCTCTCGCCCAATAGGCAACACACTACACTATCTTCACTCTCTTTAACTTCTTGAATTGTCTCGAACTCTTGCATCATAGACAGAATTAACTTATGCGCACATTACAACTAGAACTTATTCCCGATGAATAACAAATGTCATTTTAAAAAAAAAAGATTATCTTGATAATATCCTGTAATTTCTTTGTTTATACATGATCTATAAAGTCTTCCTTCTGATAATATTAATTCTTGAGTTACCACATAATCAATGCAGGCAGTTCAACAAAAGAAGTTGTTCATCTTAGATTATCATGATTTGCTATTGCCATATGTGAACAAAGTGAATGAACTCAAAGGGACAGTACTTTATGGATCAAGAACTTTGTTCTTCTTGACACCTGATGGCACATTGAAACCTTTGGCAATTGAGCTAACTAGGCCACCAGTGGATGATAAGCCTCAGTGGAAGCAAGTTTATTGCTCAACTTGGTATGCCACTGGTGCTTGGTTATGGAGGATTGCTAAAGCTCATGTTCTTGCTCATGACTCTGGCTATCACCAACTAGTTAGTCACTGGTAAGTGATGATGATACATGCACTTTGGTATGTTGCTCGGACTCTTCTAAAATCATGTTGTAGTGTCCGTGTTGGATGCTCCAAAAATAATGCATTACTTTTGAAGGATCCGGCACACACTTGTCAACATTATTGAAGAGTCTAAGCAACAAAGTCATTAGTTACGTTGTATAAGAAATTTTTTATAAGGATCATACATAAACAGACATTTGAACTTGGCCTTAGCTGGCAAATAAGTATTCCAACTTTGAGAGTCCACATTTCTAAACACCTCAACTTGGTCTCAATTAGCAACTAAAGTACACTCTCAACTCGTTCCCACTGTGTCTCGTGAACACCTGACACTAACGTCACACATAAATTTGAGAGGTGTCTAGATGATCATTTTATAAGTTGGAGTATTCAATTGACACAGTGGAGACGATTTGAGGTGTCTAGATGATCATTTTATAAGTTGGAGTGTTCAACTGACGCAGTAGAGACGAGTTGAGGTGTCTAGATCATGTGCAAACTCAAAGTTGGAGTGCTTACTTGCTAGCTGAGGCCAAGTTTAACTATATATTTTTATGTATTATGCCTTTTTATACTATCGGATCACCTAAAAACTTATGGCTCATTTTTTTTCTCCAAAATTTTGCAGGCTAAGAACTCATTGTTGTACAGAGCCATACATTATAGCATCTAATAGGCAACTAAGTGCAATGCATCCAATATACAGATTATTGTTTCCTCATTTCAGATACACAATGGAGATAAATGGTACAGCTAGAGAAGCACTTATTAATGCCAATGGTGTTATTGAGAGAGCATTTTTCCCAGGAAAGTATTCAATGGAGTTGAGTTCTGTTGCCTATGATCTTGAATGGAGATTTGATCATGAGGCACTACCACAAAACCTTATTAGTAGGTAATAATTTACTAATCTTCTATTTTTCTGTTTCTGATGTGGTGTCCGGTATCTGTTTTGGTATTCGACTAATTTGAATTCGTGTCACAAAGTTCTACTTTAGGAGTAAAGTGCTCTTAATCTAAGGCAACTCGATTCACATGGGTCAAACTCGAGACCTGTAGTTAAAAATAGAGGGATATTTACTTACTGGTCTACCACAACCTTTGGTGGTCACTCATCTTCTCTTCTTTTTTTTTTGTTTGATTTTTCACCCGATGTCCGAGCTCACTTGCTTTAGGGTTTGATTAGTTCAAATCTTCATCAGAAAATCTCATGAGGTAAAACACTTCCAAGCAATGCAATGCTATTCACAGGGAACAAACTCGAAACCTTTTGTTAAAGATGGAGGCGTACTTACCACCCACTGTGATATTTGGTGGTCATAAATCTTTTTTTTTATTTACCAGCTAGTGTCTGGTATCCACTTTGGATATTCCAACTACTCCGAGTTCATAGAGGAAGTCCCATTTTAGAGGCTAAGCGCTCCCAACCAAAGGTGACTCCATTCATAAAGGTCAAACTAGATATCTTTGGTTAAAAATAGAGGGGTAGTTGCCACCTCAACACAACCTTTGGTGGTCGCTAATTATTTAGTTAGATTTTAATATTGAGTTTAAATTCTATACACCGGATAGTATAAAAATATTAACACAATTAAGTCAGTTATGAGATACTTATAAGTAAATCTCCCTAATTAACCTGAATTGGTTAGTAAAATAGTAACTAACCTACTATCACACATCCATACTAACACACATGTCTGAATCAAGGGGAGATTTAACATCTACTATATATACAAAAAATAATAGTTTTTTGACTTTACATATAGAGTATAACTTTTCGACGAGAAGGACTTGGACCTTGTTCCCCTGCTTCCATATTGATATGTTATTTTGTGCAAAATTTACAGGGGATTGGCAGAGGAAGATCCAAATGCACCATATGGATTGAGACTAACAATAGAAGATTACCCTTTTGCTAATGATGGTTTAGTCCTTTGGGACACACTTAAACAATGGGTAACAAGTTATGTAAACCATTATTATCCACAAACAAATCTCATTGAATCTGATAAAGAACTCCAAGCTTGGTGGTCAGAGATCAAAAATGTTGGACATGGTGACAAGAAAGATGAGCCATGGTGGCCAGAGTTAAAAACCCCAAATGACTTAATTGGTATTGTCACAACAATAATTTGGGTAACTTCTGGCCACCATGCAGCAGTAAACTTTGGTCAATACAACTATGCAGGTACTCTCCTTAGCCTCTTTGCATTAATTTTTCATATTAGTAAAAAAGTTCTTTTTAGGTTATCTGCTATATTGTTCAGACTCTTTAAAAATATCAACTAGTACATGTCACATTTTTCAAAAATAGTGAATCTTTGGAGAATCAGACCTAGCAATATTTTTGGAGAGTTCGAGTAACATAGGTTGTCCATGCATATGAGTTAAATGAACAATAGGTCTATGTTGTTCAGACTCTTTGAAAATATCGACGAGCGAATTTTTGGAGAATCAGACATGGATGTGGCAACAATTTTGGAGGGTTCGAGCAACATAAGTTGTCCGTGAATATAAGTGTTAAATGAAGGATGGGTCTTGGAACAAAAGTAAAATTGTTACTAGTTTGTGTGAAATTAGTTACTGATGCTTGCTTTAGAGTATGTTGCATATATTATACTCAACGAAGGGTGAATCGTTCCCCGAATCATATGTGAACTAATGCAGGATGCTTCGTACAATAGGCTACGTACTCTTTAGTGTATATATAAGCAAACTTATTTAAAAGATCCAGTATAATAACACAAGTGGGGTTTGAGGAGGGTAGGATGTATGCAGATCTTACGTCTACCTTTGTAGAGTAGAGAAATTGTTTCTGATAGACGACTGATTGTACTTACACTATTCTATTGGATATGTAGGCTACTTTCCAAATAGGCCAACAGTTGCTAGGTCAAAAATGCCAAGTGAGGATCCAACAGATGCAGAATGGGAGAATTTCTTGAACAAACCTGAGGAGGCATTATTAAAATGCTTCCCTTCACAAATTCAGGCAGCAACAGTAATAGCAGTTTTGGATGTTTTATCAAGCCATTCACCAGATGAAGAGTATGTTGGTACAAATATTGAACCTTTTTGGAAAGATGAACCCATAATTAACGCGGCGTTCGAGGTATTTTCGGGGAAATTGAAGGAGCTTGAAGGGATAATTGATGCTAGAAATGCTGATGATAATTTGAAGAATAGAAATGGAGCTGGAGTTATGCCTTATGAATTATTGAAACCATTTTCTGGACCTGGAGTTACTGGAAAAGGTGTACCTTATAGCATTTCCATTTGATTTGTGTGTGTGTGTGTGTGTAAAAGAAATGAATTTTAATTATAATAAAGTTTCATGTGTAATAAAAATGGTTCATTTGGTTTGTCACCTTGTTTCTAAGTGATTTTTAATGACTTTTTTTGTGTCAAATCTTAATGGTTAAACCGATAACGATCAATAACCGATAAGTCAATATCTTAATGGTTCTTTAATGGTTTAGCATCTCTACAAACCGATAAACTTTAAAATCGAACCGAACCGATCGATACGCAGCCCTAATTATTGGTGTAACACGTTGCATGATTAAAAGAATAATTAATAGTGCTAATTATGTATTATGTACTACTTTAAATAATAGTTATCAGGAAGGGAACTAGCCTTGACGTATAGTAAAGTTATTTTTGTGTGATCTAAAAGTCACGGTCGATTCGTAATCTAATAATTACACTACTAGAAAAGTGCAAATTACATGGGGATTTATTTGCGGATTATATATGAAAATTCGCAGGTAATCTAGTTTCTTGCGGATTTTCCTACCAAAAGAAATCCGATGGTAAAACCTTCGTAGGTAATTATTACCTACAGATTTTAAAATCCCCAAATAAATTACCTGGGGATTTTAAAATTGCATATAAATTAGTTACGAATTTTCTTTCAAAAATATTAAAAGTTTGCTCCATATATTTCCTGATATGCTAGTGTGTAGCCGATGAGTTACAAGGAGACTAAATGACTATTATATTTCTTCCAAATGCATCTTTCCATCCACTAAATTAAAATATAAAACTAATTTTTTATTTGAAAAAAATACTGTTAATAAGGGACTGAATTTTACATACAATCAACTTTAAATAAATTAATAAATATTAATGACATTGCTAGCAAAAAGTAAATGGTGAAAATCATTTATATATCTTTAACTTTATTATAAAAATTAATATTTTCCTTATTTTAAAAAAGTTAATGGTCAAAACACACTTTTAAATTCTGATGTTTAAGTTTCATAATTTAAGTATCATGTGTACGAGTTTTCTACCTAAATTATCATTAACTATTTATCAAAACACACTTCAACTCTAAATTGTTCACTTTTTCTTCTTAAACGATGGTGATATTTCATGTATGAAAAGTAAACAATAAATGGTCAAGGTGTGTTTTGTTAAAACATCATACTTATATACTCATTCTTTTTGTCATTGAAATTATATTATTTTTCCTACGGATAAATTTGTTAGATAGAATTAAATAAAAAATATATTATGATTTTTTTTTATTGATAATATAAGATTAAAATAAGCATTAAATAAATTTAATAGACATATGAGGAGGAAAAAGTCTATTACTCATAGTTGAAGGAGAGTTTAATTCTTAAATCAAAGTTAAAAATGTAAATATTTTTCACCCTATATAAATTTACATAAAAATATGATATTGTTATTAATAATCATATATGTCTATATATATTGTTGTTTTAAACATTTTCTTCTCAACACCTTATTAGAGTGAGAATATTGCATACAAATATTACTTTCTATTTTTTTAAAAACCTAGTTATTATTAATTAGAAAATAATTAATATTTCTTAAAACAAACTTAAAAGTTTATAAAAGCTTTTTAAATCTGCACCACTCAATATACAAATATTTTTCTTGTAAATATATCCAAAAATAAATTTCCTAAAATTAAATACTAAGTTAAATCTCTAGAATCAAAATCCCAAGTATTTTTTCAAGCAAAATTCTCAAGTAAATTTTTCAAGTACCCAAATAATTTCATATTTAATAAAATTCTTAGGTAAATCCCCAAGAAGAAATTTCTATATAAATCCCCAATAAAAAGATAACCATGTACTTTTCCAGGTAATATAATCCTTAGGTAAATCTCTAGGAAAAATTCCCAAGTAAATCCACAGAATTAAAATCATTAGATAAATCCCCAAGTAAGAAAATCTGCAAGTAAATCCGCATATAACTATCCCTAACTAAATCCGCGGGTAGATTTACCTGGGAATTGTTTTGCGAATTAATAAAGGAATTTATTTTATCCATTTACTTGCGGATTTACCTATGAGAATGATTTTTGCAGATAAATTTCCCACATAATTCCCTAGGTAATATTTTTGCGCAAAATGGCGCCAAATTTAACTGCAGATGTTCTTGGGGAAATAGTTTTCGTAGATAACATATTCTAAAATTTAGGAATTTTAAATTTTGCCATGAAAATCCGCAGGAAAAATCTGCGGAGAAAATCCCCAAGTAACTTCCCTAGGTAATTCACAGTTTTCTTGTAGTGTTATCAGTGCTTGCATTAGAGTAAGTTCTTAAGAGGGGTGACCCTTTTCTAAACCCTACTAAAATGGGATGCTTTGTACATCAAATTGACATCTTCTTTTTTTCGCTTCAAATAATAGTGATGTGTATGTGTTAAGGGTAAATAGCCTTGATGTAATAATAAAGTTATTTATGTGTGATCTATAAGTCATAGTCGATTGGTAATCTGATAGAGTAATTATTAGTGCTTGCATTGGAGTAAGTTGTTAAGAGGGGTGACCCTTTTCCTGACCCTACTAAAATGAGATGTTTTGTACATCAAACTGGTTTCTTCTTTTTTCGCTTCAAATAATAGTGATGTGTATGTGTTAAGAGTATTGATTATGTACTACTTTAAATAATAATTATGAAGGTGAGCTAGCTTTGGAGTAACGGTAAAATTATTTCTATATGATTAAGATATGCTCTCTAATTAAATCACACCCCTTAGGTGTGACCCTTTCTCAAACCTTGCTAAAATGAGATGTTTTATGCATCATATAGGAACTATCAATACAAATATATAGGAACTGTAACATTATTTCAATGCATTTGCAAAAACAACAAGAGCTAGCACATATATATATATATATATATATATATATATATATAATATATCACATGAAACTTAATTACAAAACTCATGTTTTTGACACACAAAATAAAAAATCAAATGGAAATACTATAAGGTACACCTTTTCCAGTAACTCCAGGTTCAGAATATGGTTTCAACAATTCATAAGGCATAATTCCAGCTCCATTTCTATTATTCAACTTACTATCAGCATTTCTAGCATCAATAATCCCTTCAAGCTCCTTCAATTTCCCCGAAAATACCTCGAACGCCGCGTTAATTACGGGGTCCTCAGCCCAGTAAGGCTCAATCTTTTCACCAATATATTCTTCATCTGGTGAATGGTTTGATAAAACATCCAAAATTGCCATTACTTTTGTTGCTTGAATTTGTGAAGGGAAGCATTTTAGTAGTGCCTCCTCAGGTTTATTCAAGAACCACTCCCATTCTTCATCTGTTGGATCCTCAGTTGGCATTTTTGACCTAGCAACTGTTGGCCTATTTGGAAAGTAGCCTACATATGCAATAGAATAGTTAATATTTCAAGAATTTAGGAGGACATATATGTATGATAAGAGCCGAGCGCGCGGCAATCGAAAACAACCTATCCACCTAGTTCACACAAACAAAGAAGGGGTAAGTTCTGTATACGCCCCACCCTCTCCAGACAGTGGTGGCGGAGGCAGAAGTTTTACTAAGAAGTGTCAGTTGTCACAATATAAAAAAGGGCATAATACATGAATATGTTCTTTAACTTGACTTCAACTAGCATCTATGCCCTCCAACTTTGGATGTGTATATAAGTAGACACACACGTTCTACGTGGCATAATACATGTAGGACGCCACATAGGACACAAAATTGTCATGTAAGATGCCATGTAGGACGAATGTGTCTATTTGTTTAATTTTTACAAGTTTAAGTGTCTACTTGTGCACACTCAAAGTTGGAGGGCGTAGATGCCAGCTCAAGCCAAGTTAAAGAACATATTTATGTATTATGCCAGAAAATAAGGGGAGTCAACATATAGTATATATACATAAACTAAAATTTTGACCTAGCTAAACCATGTTATTTTTCAACGAACTCCAGACTCCACTTGTGAGATCATACTGGATATGTTATTTTGGCCAAATTGAAAAATGATGTAAAGCAAAAAAAGGTAAGGTGTGTACCTGCATAACTGTATTGGCCAAAGTTAACAGCTGCATGGTGGCCAGAAGTTACCCAAACTATTGTTGTAATAATACCAATTAAGTCATTTGGGGTTTTTAACTCTGGCCACCATGGCTCATCTTTCTTGTCACCATGTCCAACATTTTTGATCTCTGACCACCAAGCTTGGAGTTCTTTATCAGATTCAATGAGATTTGTTTGTGGATAATAATGGTTTACATAATTTGTTACCCATTGTTTAAGTATGTCCCAAAGTACTAAACCATCATTAGCAAAAGGGTAGTCTTCTATTGTTAGTTTCAATCCATGTGGTGCATTTGGATCTTCCTCTGCCAATCCCCTATAAATTTTGCACAAAATAACATGTTAGTAGAAGTAGGGGCACGGGGCTCGTCTGATTCCTTTTCGTCGAAAAATTATACTATATATATAAGGTCAAAATTATTTTTATGTATATATAGTAGATGTTGAATCTCCCGTTTGTGTTATTCCAATGTACAAACCAATAAATTTTTATTTAGAAAATCAAGGTTGTCTAAAGGGTAAAAAATTACTTGTGAATACATTATAGCTTCTCTCGATTGTATTTCTCCCGAGATAGAAAGAAAAGATTGGTTATTTTGTCTTTTCAGAACTATTGCCCCAATAAAAAAAATAGTTAAGACTAATTACATCATCAGTGCATAAAACCTAAACTCAACAAATTAAACTTAACAATTAGAGGTCTCGAGCTCGACCCTTGTGAATAGAGTCACCTTTTGTTGGGAGCATTTTACCTCCAATATAGGATTTTCCAATGCAAATTCAGATTAATCTAACCCCAAAATGAGCCCCACATGTCTCGAGTTCTATCCCTTTTGTGAATCGAGTCACATTCAATTGGGAGCGTTTTACTCCAAAGTAGGATATTTTACGCGAATTTAGATTAATAAGATTCCAAAGCAGATACCAAACACCGAATCGAATTACAATAATAGAAGATTAGTGAATTATTACCTACTAATAAGGTTTTGTGGGAGTGCCTCATGATCAAATCTCCATTCAGCACCATAGGCAACAGAGCTCAACTCAATTGCATACTTGCCTGGGAAAAATGAACTCTCAATAATACCATTGGCATTAATAAGTGCTTCTCTAGCTAAGGCATTTATCTCCATTGTGTATCTAAAATGAGGATGCAATAATCTATATATTGGATGCATTGCACTTAGTTGCCTATTTGTTGCAATAATGTATGGCTCTGTACAACAATGAGTTCTTAGCCTGCAAAATTTTGGTGAAAAAAAAAAATTAGTCATAAAATTTTCAACATCAAAATTACTAAGAAAAGAGTTTAAGTTATATGCACCGTACGTCAGTGTAAGAAATTTGTACACCATCAAGTTACCTTTCCTTGTTGTAATAGGTACTCTGTCTTATTTTCAAGATTACATATTTCATGCCTTAAGAAGACTTACCTATAAGTAATATCTTTTAGGTAAGTTGATAGTGTAAAAAAAATCTTTACATTGACATCGTGTTAGTAAAGAGTTCAAGTTATATGCACCGTCAGTATATGAAATTTATACATCATCATCAAATCATGACTTTTACTTGTTATAACATATAACTTGTCTTATTTTCAAGATTATAATAAATATGATGTCTTAAGAAGACTTATGTGTAAATATCTTTTAGGTGATGTGATAACTTACCAGTGACTAACTAGTTGATGATAGCCAGAGTCATGAGAAAGAACATGAGCTTTAGCCAATTTCCATAGCCAAGCACCAGTGGCATTCCAATCACTTGGGGAATAAACTTGCTTCCATTGAGGCTTATCATCTACTGGTGGCCTAGTTAGCTCAATGGCCAAAGGTTTCAATGTGCCTTGAGGTGTCAAGAAGAATATAGTTCTTGATCCATATAATACTGTCCCCTTGAGTTCATTCACTTTGTTCACATATGGCAACAACAAATCATGATAATCTAGGATGAACAACTTCTTTTGTGCAACTGCCTGCATTGATCATGTATATATAACTCAAGAATTAAAACTAAGACTTTATGTAGATCTTGTATAATCCAAGAAATAGAGGAAAAAGGATATCATAAGGGGTGATCTTGAATTTTTGACGACCCCTTAAGAGAATCTTCAGAAAAATGTCATTATTATAATGCCCATCGGGAATAAGTTCTAGCTATAATGTGTGCATAAATTTAGCGCTGTCTAAGAGGCAAGAGTTACAACCATTTATGTTGTCGCCTGTTGGGGTTGGAGTTTCAGTTGTATTGACTTGTGAAAAATTGAGCCAACATATATGCAATTTTCACCTATGAGGTGGAAGTCGTGCAAATTGAACAGATTCACTATATTGCAATGTCTCAAACTCTTGGCCCATAAGCAAAATAATTTTATGTATGATGGGTGCCAAAGGTTAATTTTTTAAATTTCGCCTTTAAAAGTAGTTGGGTGACTCTTTTCTTGTAAAAGACAAACTTATTAGCCCATTGAGCTATTGGGGGGCTTGATAATTTAAAAGGTAACCTCAAGAAAGGTCATTTGTGCAAAAAAAAAATAAATCAAACTATTGATCTGACTAGATATCGTTTGTCCACAAACAAACCAAAAAATATATATTTTTCTCGCAATTGAAAATAAATAAATAAAAATAATGTATTTATATATATATATACCTCTTCAACAGTCATATATTTTCCAATTTCTTTATCAATTAGCTCTTTTGTAATTGCTGATTCAGGAGGTCCATACACCTTTGGGTCTAGCTTGCTCTTCAATGGCCATTCCTGTATTTAGTAACGAATTAACGACGGATAAAATTCTGTTAGTTATGAAGCAATTTGACAATGGATAATTAATTAGCTATGAAATTCGTAGCTAATATATAATAATTAAACATATGACATTTGAAATCATATCACAATAATATTTATGTTCCCAATACTAATTAACATTCCTTTTATTAAATCTAATATATAGAGCAAGATAAAGTGAACTCAAAATAAATACCAATTAACTTTAAGATGATATAAAATGAAAAATTAAAATGAGTATTAAGGCAATAACATATAGTGACCTAGTGTATACTATATGAGTTGATGTAAACACTCGATACAAATAAGTTTTTATCGAAATAACATACCGTAACCAATCGGATACTGTATGGATTCAAACCAGCTAAGGTTTGTCGAGCAAATTCCACATCTCTAAACCAAGAAAATTTGTCCCCTACCATGAATATAAAAGAACATATAATATTAAATCTTAGGAGAAATTTTCAAAAATATCGTCGTACTCGTGTCTAATTATTGAAATATGGTGCATTTTTGAAAGACATGAATAATAGCATTTTTGAAGAATCCAATCAACGTGTAGATTTCTATGTAATATTTAGATTTCTGATTATTATTTTTTTCCAAAATTGTTACATGATATCACATGAAAATATTTATTGATCCAACTACAAGAAGCAAAATGCAACGACGTTTTTGGAGGATCGATCCAATCAACATATATATGTTTCTAATGCTACATATGCATTTCTCAACTATGTTCTTAAAAAATGTCCTCGCATTTGTGTTGAATTATTCAAATATTATGCATTTTCAGATAATCTGAAATAATTTTTTAACGATATTTTTGAAGGTTTTGGACAACGTATAGGTTTCTAGTAAAATATTTGAATTTTTTTCTTTAAAAGTGTTAGTTGCATGATATCAAATGAAAATAAATGTTGATCCAACTACATAAAGCAAAATGCACCGGTTAACATTTTTGAAAATTCCATGCAGCATAGTTAATTTATACTAGGGGTTTTTGGGTACTTACTTTGAACCAATTGAGGGGGTTCAAAGAGCAAGACATCTTTTTGAGTATCAGAAATAGCCTTAATAAGCCTTGGTACGACGTTCAAAAGGCCACTTTTTTTATCGCCAAGTCCTGGTAGATCAACACCGACGTTGAAAAGAGAGTCAATGGCCGGAAAATGCGGAAACCCGAGGTTGGGATCGGAAACGACCGATTCCAACGCGGGCACGACGGCGTGTAGGACGGAGTAAACGGTGTTGCCGGAGAATGTTACACTCTTAACTGTTGAAAATGCTTCATCTCTTGGAACATACACAAAGGTACTCCTTGATTCAGATAATGGATCTACATGCATGCAAAAAATAATTACAAAATTGATCAATTCGAGTTTAACTTCTACGTACTAATAGTATAAACTTTTCTTACATAAGGTTTTAATGTTACTATCTATTACTAGGACATGTTAAATTAAATTAATAGAGAGTCAATTTGGATTAGCTGATTTAAAATTGTTGATAATTGTCAAATGTTAAAAAATAATTTAACAGTTATGTATCTGGATAGAAGTGAAGAAACTCTTTTTTGATAAATTAATTGTTATGCATTAAGTAATTTGTCTATTTGGTAAAATAGTGTTTAGAAGTGTTTTTCTAGTAAAATGACATAAATGTCCTCAAAGTTATTTTTACAACAAGAATATAAAAAAATGGTAAAGGGTGATGAATGTCAAAAATTAAATGTAGAGGGAGTTGGTAATTTCATTTTGAAATATTTTTTTGGTGATTACAAAAGGACAAGTTTCACACATGTTGTACGATCGTCCAAAAATAATTACATTAGCAAGTTAAATTAATATACTAAAAATATATACTATTATATAGCTAAAATGTATATTTTAATGGGCAACTATTTGTGTCAATCTCTCGTTCCAAAAACTCATAAGACTAAATTCTTTTCACAACAAGTTAAAACAATAAAAGATTTTGTCAAACATAAATTGCTTACTAAAATAATAACCAATTTATGACTTTCGACTGATTTTGATTTATAGACAGTAATTTTGGTGTGCATTTTCCAAAATGCCTAGATGAATCATAAATTCATTTTCTATATATAATCATTTGATATCTAAAACTGATTAACTCAACTAATCAAGATTCAAGTCATCACATAAGGCGCATTTATGGTGGGGTGGAAGGAGGGGGATATCCACATTTTCAAAAGTTCAAACTCGAGACAGAAATAATGTACCTTTTTTGCTTCTTCTTCTACCGGTTCTACACCTTCTAGGATAAGGTAATTCTTTTCCACCAAGTACTGGTCTTTGACTATCACCATTACCATCAGCTTCTCCAAGATCATTATAAACATCATAATCATAAATCCTCTCAAATACTTTTCTTTCTCCAACTCCATCACCTCTTAATGTCACAAGTTCTGTCTCTCTTAACCTCTTTACTCCACTTGGGGTTTGAGATGGTAAATATGACTGCAAACGTTGACGACATAATTAAGTAAATAAAAAAATAATAGCATAAACATTTTAAAGAGTACCATATAACATACTTAGTATTATAGTAGTTAGAGGTTATGAGTTTAAATCTCACTATTGTATACCTAAGAGTGTCAAAGGAGCAAGTTAGACTGAATTTGAACAAGTTATGGTGTTGGTGCTAGTGGTGGGGGGGTTGGGGGGATTGGGGGGAGGGGGCATTAATTAACCTGTCCAAATGTAATTTGAATTGAAATCATAGGTTATAATCCCACTCATTCAAAGTATATTATTTCTTAGTATCTTTCTTGTAATTTGTTTAATAACCAAATAAAAACTGATAAAACTTTTTTTTCTTTACTATGATTGAAGCAGGTCATTTTTTCGTGAGCTAATTTCACTGGTATTACTTTTACCATCTATCAAAAAAAAATTCACAGGTCAATATCATTCTAATTCTTTTCTTTTTCGAAAATTATATATCACTAGACTGTAATTTTTGAAAAAACTAACATTAGATGTATATAATTAATTGCATGGATGTTGTTTTGTGTACATGTAACACATTAAACAAATGTATAATATAAGGTGCCAAATAATAACTTTAATTAACGAAGAAATCCTGTCTAATATATTTTTGATAATTACTTTTAGGTAAATAAATAGAGGAGAAGGAAATTAAGCAAACCTTATTTGTGAAGAAAATCCTTTTATCAGGATTATCAAATTTGGAATAAACCCAAGAGTTGCATGTAATATCAACTTTGCCATGGGCAAAACCGTCAATTACTATATTCTTCACATACATTTCCTTGTGGTGCTCATTTTCTACTAAAATTGCACCAACCTCCCCAAAGTCTTCAGGAATTACAAAATCAGCCTCATAATGTGTGTCACCATCCACATCTCGTCCACGATGTGCAAATGCCCTAATACTTGGCTTCTCAATTCCAGTCTCTTTAAAAAAATTATTAAAAAAAAAAGAGAAAAAAATTTAATATTAATAATATTTAAAAATTTTCAATTAAATGGAACATTCAAGGAAGAAATTAATTACCAGAAAAGAAATATAATGATATTTTTCTCTCTTTTTTTTTCATCGTATAATAAAAAGATTGATTTTTCGTTCTCTATCAACTTATAATTCTTTATTATCACTTTAGTATGATGGTTATAGTTTTCTCGAATTATGAAGAAAATAACATTGTGAAAGTTATAAGTTTTAATTAAGTGAATAATGTTTATAAAAGTTATTTTAAAAGTGTAGTTATTTTTTCTACATCAATTGACGATAAATTGGTACAACTAAAATTTGATGAAAAATATACAAAATATTTAAAATTATTTGTAAAAAAAATGATATATTGTGTATAATTTAGCGATTTAGTTCGATTATTTCTTTGACTTGTTTTGAAGAAATCATATCATATAAAATATTATAAATTTATTGAGAGTTTAAAACCATACTCAATCTTTTAAAAAAAAACATGTGTTTATTTATTTGCTTTTTAATCAAATAAAAAAAACCGTAGTGGCAATTACTCTCCATCACATTTATTGTTTTAACTTATTGACTTCAAACTTTTTATAGTTTTCAATTTTAAAAAAAAAAAAACTGATCAAAGTAAAATTTGCTTCCTTTGACAAGTTACCATTTCTTTCTCTTTTTTTTTTTTTTTTTTTTTGGTTTTACATCTGGTGTACTTGAACATGAATTAAGGTTCGATTAGATATAAATTTGTGCATTTTAGAGCTCATTTATGTATGTAAATATCCCTTTCAAGAGATTTTTATTTATTCTCACGCACTTGAACTCAAAATCGTAAATTAAAAATGAAGAAATTTTAAATCATATCACGACAAACCACCACATATATTGATTTGTCAAGGCACAATTGATTCACTACAATAAGGACCTGTTTGGTAGGCAATACTAATAAAAATAGTTGTTGGATTAAAATTTAATTCAGCAAATACATTGTTTGATTACTCTAGTTAACTTAATATATGAATTAGTTATACACCATATAAGGTCTTATTTTATATCTAGAAAATGAAGGGATAACTTATCCTGAGTTTAACAATCCTTGGATAAGACCCTTAAATGACTAAACTATCCCCCAATTTCTTTTTCTAAATTTCTTTTGTAATTTGACGTCCTTTATAATTATATTAAAGTAGTTATAAATGTTCTTTTAATTCTCCAAACCCGTTTTAATGTAATTTGATGATTTCACAAATTAATATTTTTTTCTCCACGTTTGGTTTGCTATATTGGGTTATTTTATTTTTTTGGATTCTTTTTTTTTTTTTAAATGTAGTTCATCGATTGACCACTTGAACTATTTGTTTTCTTTTTTAATAAGCTTTAGGTATTTGAACAATTTAAGCAGTCTTATATCTATGTTAAGTTTAAGGTATATTTGAGTAACAAAAAATTAGAAATATATTGTGCTATCAAGGATCTCCGTGTGGCACATCACACCTCAAAATTAATAACAATTTCTTTTTCATATTTTAGTATTTAACTTGACTAGTTAAAAGAAATAGAAAATCCTATAAAAATTTAAGGGTATAATTGTAAAGAAGATTTTTATAGAGTTTTATGCTCAAATAATTCAGGTGAGAAAATAGCAAACATGACGACAAAATTGTTCTTCTCCTAGCTAGTCAGAAGGCCACAAAAAAATAATATTGTCCGACAATTATCTACTTTGACCTATTTCCATGAACTAGAAAATCTCATAGAGAAATTTCATTAAGAGTGTTCAAAGTTTAATATGTGCTTTTTCCTTTCTAATTTATGTGACATAGCTGGAATTTTGAGAGTCAGCCAGGTTTTCAGTTGACCAAAATTTCCTTATGTGTCTTTTAAATATTTTAAATTGTTAATTAATTCTATATATTATTACGATTTATAGTACTTTTTTCGTAGTTTTTCAAATAAATAAATTGTTATTTCAAAGAAACTTAAAGCTTCTATATGTATGAACTCAAGATCAAAATTTAGAGGTTTGGTTTGAATCTCAAAATTTCAACGATGCCAAATAAGTTGAGACCAAAATTTTTTTAAAAAAAGAATTAATTTCTGACTTATATATATGTGTAATATATTTGTTATAATAATTTGGTGAAGGATGTTAAACTGATCATGATCCTTAACTCTATGTGGTTGTGCCAATGAGTCAAAGTTCACTGCAAGAAAACAAAGAATTATAGACTGACAAAATTTCATAGCTAAACAATAAAAATCTCATACTAATCCCATTAAGTTATGAATTAGCGAATTATCCATAAATTTAATTAGTTAGGAGCTATTTAGCAATGGATATTAGCAAGGATAACAGATAAATTTCATAGTTAATTTCATATTTTCTAGTAATGGTTGGAACCAAAATTAATGAATTATACGATACTTGTATAACATTAATTCAAAATTAAATTATTTGCAAACAAAAAAATAACATACTTTTTGTAATATGCTATTATAAAATATAATGTAATATAACATGAAAAATCTATCGTAAAAAAAACTTAATTGTTATAGCAAAATGTTTTATATATAAAGAGGTTAGATTGTGCTAGGGTTTATAGGGTTATTAAGGACTTCTATTATAATATTTTATTTTATTTTTTGAAATTTTTGGACCGGCTAAATAGATTATTTAATTTATATTTTCTCTGTTCATTTTTATTTATTCATTTTGGAGTTTAGATGCCTTTTAAAAATAATAATTGATATGAGTATTTAACTACAATATATATTACTCATATTAATTTAGTCTTTATGTATAGTCTTATGTCTTTGGGGAAATAATTTGAAAAATAAGCAATTAATATTGATAAAATATGTTTTTCTCTTGATATACTAAAAGTAACAAAATAAAAGTAAAAATATATTATTAGTATAGTGAACAAGTAAAAATATATGGGGGAACCAATAAGGGTTGTGGTAGAGTGGTAAGTACTTCTTCACCCTTAACCAGATGTCTCGAGTTCGAGTCTCCCTAGGTACATATTTTCCTTTGTTGGAGAAGCTATATATTTGTTATAAGCATTTTCTAATTGGTTTAATCGAAAATCAAACTGTTAAGGACCAAAACCGATAAAAAATATTTTATTGGTTTAGCGTATTTACTAACTAAAAATCGATAAATCAAACTAATAATACATAAAACTGAACCGATGCACACCCCTATTAGGAAGCGCTTTACCCCAATGTGAGACTTTTCAACTGAACCGAATTGACCGATGCACACCCCTATTAGGGAGCACTAGGACTTTTCAACTGAACAGAATCGACCGATGTACACCCCTATTTGGGAGCGTTTTACCCCAATGTGGGACTTTTCAGTTGTGAATGTACCAGAATCAAGATTTCTCCCTCTAATGTTTACCAATTTTTATTCAATTTCAATTTTTTTTGAATATTATATTAATTATTTTTGTTCCTCATGTAAAGAGACTGGAATTGAGAAGCCAACAATTGAGGGATTTGCACGTCGAGGACGAGATGTGGATGGTAACAGAGAATATGAGGTTGAATTTGTAATTCCTGTAGACTTTGGGGACGTTGATGCAATTTTAATAGAAAATCAGCACCGCAAGCAAATGTATGTGAAGAATATAGTAATTGACGGTTTTGTCCATGGCAAAGTTGAAATTACATGCAACTCTTGGGTTCATTCCAAATATGATAATCCTGATAAAAGAATTTTCTTCACCAATAAGGTTTGCGAAAATCCTCTCTCCTCTATTTATTTATATTCTTTGATAATTGGAAAACTTGATTTATTTTAGACATGATTTCTTCGTTCAGAATAACTGGTTGATTTTTTTAATGGATGGAAAAACTTTATCTTTGAAGAATTAATTTGAAATATATATATATTGACTTTGTATCTCTTATCGTAATTGAAGTAAAAAAAATTGATTTATTATATCTTTGATTATAATTGGAGTTAAAAGAACTTGATTTATTATACAGAATGTCTTTGTCCAGAATATAAGAAGTAATTGGTCGATTTCTATTTAGGACGAAAATATGATATTACTATTGAGGAATTGATTTGAATTTTACACACTGATAATATTATATCTCTAATCATAATTGGAGCTTGAAGAAAACTTGATTTATTAGATAGAATTTCTTCGTTCAGAATACAAAAGTAACTGGTTGTTTCAAATTGATAGTTAGAATAGCGAGTTACTATATATTTTCTTTGTCTCAAATTATTTATCGTGATTTTTAAAAATAATTAGTTTAAATTATCAGTCATTTTAGAAGTTCAAGACAAAATTATCCCTACTTTATCCTTAATAATTATTGTTCATGAAAACTATAAACATAATAATTATGAGTGATATATATTATGATTGTTCATAAATACCAATAAAGGATAAAATCATATTTTTTTTTTTTTAATAAAGATTTAATAAATAATATTTTTAATGAATTTTTTTTTAAAAAAGAATCACGACAGATATTCTAAAACAACCAGAGTAATAAGCAATCAAAATAATGGACCACATATAGGTCCATTAATTTCTGAAAAAAAAAGAAGTAGTACTTTTGTTTTATATTTCATGTTTCACTTATAAAAAGTGGGGTTGTGGCCCTATTAATTTTCAATTATTTATTATTATAGTACAAACCACAGGACGATGCTATTATTGTGCACCTTATATTAATGGTCCTTTTTTTTTTAATTAATAACAATTTCTTTTTCATATTTTAGTATTTAACTTGACTAGTTAAAAGAAATAGAAAATTCTATAAAAATTTAAGGGTATAATTGTAAAGAAGATTTTATAGAGTTTTATGCTCAAATAATTCAGGTGAGAAAATAGCAAACATGACGACAAAATTGTTCTTCTCCTAGCTAGTTAGAAGGCCACAAAAAAATAATATTGTCCGACAATTATCTACTTTGACCTATTTACATGAACTAGAAAATCTCATAGTAATTCAAGGGTATAATTAGAAAGAAACTTTTTACAGAGTTTTAAATCAAACACAAAATTAAATGAGAAATAATAAATCAAACACTCAATAAAATATAATTCGTGCATTATTAATTAACTTTTGTACCAACAACCCAATGATTAAATTCAAGTAGACAGAAGGATACCTTTTTCATTACTTTCTGTCCGTGTGATGTGACTCATTCTAATAGGTTTAATATATCGTTACCTCTAGATTTAATATATCGATAGTTCTTTAAATTTATTAATAAATTTTATTTAGACATTCAACTTGCATGATTATCAGTAGATTATATAATTTTTGAATTTTTGAATTGTTTAATTACATACACGTTAAATTTTAAACTCACAACTTCATGAGCGCAATGAATTTAATAATGAGAATCTTAAAAGTTGAAACCATATGTAATCCACCTCATCAAATTCAAAATTCTTGATTTTGCGTCTAGAGGCGGATAAAATACTTAAATTTCAATTGGTTCAAGTTAAAAGACACATTATATTTATATATTATGCCTTTTATAAATGTATGATAAATTTATTATGAGAATCTTGAAAGTTGAAACCAATCACACAAAGTGAAGGATGATCCGTTCAACAACATTCACTGAAAAAATTATAGCGAATATATATGAGTCAGAGATTGCTTTATATACATTAGGCTTTGAACACTATTAACGAAATTTCTCGTTTCATCACTACTCTCATAACTTCGACCAGTGCACATAAAAAGAGAGAGAGCACACTTTTATTTACGTCAAAAAGAAATTAATATGAGTGAATGAAAAATATACTTACTATGATCAAGCTCAGCAGCAACAATCCACAAAAGTAGTGATTTACCAAGCAAATCACCAATATCATCAAGTCCTCTTGATAAATTTAAATTAACTTGTTTTTGGACAGTCACCACAGCTTTAACACTTGTGGATTTTTCAGTAGAACTAAGCACAGCCTTAGTGGTATTTGCACCATTATAATTATAATGAACCCTAAAACTATTCTTTTTTTTTAGTCTAAGATTTTTATTTAAAATACTTATGGGAAAAGAGGCTAAGAATAATGGATTAGTACTCCAAGATGGAATTAGGGTTTTTGTGGATTGTGATGATTGTTGAAGTTGAGGCTTCAACATTTTGTTTGATATATGGTTTGGTTTGCATTTTGGTCTCTAAGGAGTTCTCTTTATATAGATGATGAAGTTTTGCTTAGGAACCTATGTGTGTGTTTTTTCTTTTGGCATAGTACATAAATATGCTTTTTAACTCGGTTTCAGCTCATATTTAAGTCCTCCAATTTTGGGTGTGCACAAGTAGACACTAAGACTTATATAAAGTTGAACAAATAGACGCACGCATCCTACGTGGCATCCTACATGGCAATTTAAGTCCTATCTGGCTTCCTACGTGTATTATGTCATGTAGGACTCATGTGTCTACTTGTTCAACTTTATACAAGTTTAAGTGTCTACTTGTGTACACCCAAAGTTAAAGGGCATAAATGTGAAATGAGGCCAAATTAAAGGGCACATTTATGTATTATGTCTTTCCTTTGGTTATGTATTGGGCATGTTGGGAACTTTTTCATGGATATTATTGGATGCAGAATCAAAATTTAAAATTTATGAGTTCAGAATTTTAGATCAAAATAAATCATTCGTTTTTTTTTTTAGTGGATTTCACAATTTATAAATAAGTATGCATATTTATAATGAATTTTCTAATGCCAATACATGATCTAATCAAAAGCTATTGAGCTCGTCCGAATCAACGACGGAGCCACAATAATGTTATTTACATGTTCAATAGAATACAGTAATTTTAGCTCAAATTTATATTTTTGATATACATATATGTTTTGAAAAACAGTAACGTTATCAAAAACTTGTGACACTCAAAATTGAATAAGTACAATATACCAATCATAAATCGACAGAAACAAAAGCTTATGATTTTATAATTTTATTCTTAGAGTTGTTGTATTCTAAATTACTATTTATACCAATTAAATAACTTTTTAAAGAAAATAATTTTGCCTCAAGTAGACAATAAATTGCCCATACATGTATCAGAAATCATATAACTTTTAAGATTTTTTGAGTACTAATGCCCATACATATATCAGAATAAATCAAAATCAAGAGGATTTTGAAGAAATTCAACTAAATCTAAGGAAGGGCAACTTGTGACTTTTTTTCATATTGGCAAGAAGAACAAATATATTAAAACGAAAAAAAATGTAATTAATTAAATTGGTAGACTATTTATGTCAACAAACAACTTCTATTGAATGATGCCCTAAATAAGTTCTTGGTTAATCTTAAGTATAAAATGTTACTCCCCCGTCCAACAATAGTTGTCCACTATACTAAAAATAGTTGTCCAACAATACTTGTCCAATTTAAAAAATCAAGAAATAATTTACCTTTTTTGTCTATTTTACCCTTGCTATTAAATACTATTTATCATCTAACACATTTCTAAAAGCATTAAATTTAATAAAGTCAAAGGATAATATAGTAATATTATCCTTATTATTTATTGTTTCTTAAGGGGTGTGCCAAGTCGATAGTGGACAATTGTCGTTGGACAGAGAGAACTATTGTTTTGTAACAGGAAATGAGAAGTAGGTAAAATGGAATCACCAATGATGGGACTTATAAGTTTTTTTTTTGGTGTCCCACTTGGTTTCCGGAATCCACATTGAAGTCCTGACTAAATTTGGATCGCACACTGCAAGGTTCATTCGAGGGCTACGCTCCTAACATGATTTTCTCCATACTTAGGGCTTGAACCCGAGACCTCTGGTATGATGAAACTAATCTGTGAAGTAGCATCATAAACATCATTGTTTAAATAAATAAATAATAATAATTTTAAAATAATTAAACATCTAAATTACAATACATACTTCTCCAAAAACCCAAATAAAAAATTAAAGAAAAATTACAGTCTTGAATATGTTAAAGGTAGTTATTCAATGGAGGGTTAATAAAGTGATTGTAATTACGAAAAAGGTAAAATAACTCAAATACACTTGAATCATTTAAATCTTATACAATTTTGGAATACATAGTTAACACATTATACTGCCCACCAAGTGTATTTAAGAAGCTTGAATCTCGAAAAATAAAAGTATCACATATAAATTGGCTCATCATTATGTTAACGCAATTGTATTTGTTTGTAGTGATGGCAAATCATCGAATTGAGTTGGATTTGGACGAGTCGTAAATGAGTTGAGCAAAATAATAATAACATACCCAGTGAAATTTCATCAGGTGGGATTTGGGGAGGGTAGAGTGTATGTAGATCTTATCACTACCTTGAGGAAGTAGAGAGGCTGTTTCCGAAAGACCATCGACTCAAGTGCATCAAACCCAAGTAAAAAAAAAAAGAAAATAATGAATAAAGCACAACCGTTAATAAGAAAAGCAATGTAAAGTATATTAGAAAAAAAAAGAAACAATAACAACAACAAAATTGTGTGGCAATCGAAACACAATACACAACATAAGTCAAGAACTACAAGGGTACAACTAATACTACGGCAGACACTAACAAACCTACTACTAAAGAAATTGAATTTAGCGACGAACAGATTTTGTTGCTAAACAGCAAAATCCGTCGTTAATGCTACTTAGCGACATATTTTTATTAGCTATGAATAAAATAGCAACAAAACAGTGATAAAGTTTATAGCTAATTTCAGTGTTTTTAGTGTTGATCCATCACTTGTACGACAAGACAATACTTCACCCCTACTAAATGAGTTGAGCAAAAATGAGTCGTAATTTAATTCGTTTATATTTAAGTAGACTAAAATAAGTTGAGTTATAAAATATGAATTCATACTGATTTATTATTTAAATCCCATACTGATTTATTATTTAAAAAATCCCATTTTTCAATGAGTGAATGTCTCCATACTGATTTATTATTTAAAAGTTTTATTCCTAATAATAATTTGAATTTATTCACTCTATCTTTCTTTATATTATTTACAGATAAAATAATTAATACGACAAAAATCAATATACATACATTGTAAAGACAATATATATATATATATTACAATGTCAGTTTACATGAAAATATAGTATTTAGTAAGTACTCTTTCATTAATACCTATTGATATTTCAAAAGTTTCTTTGTGGAGAGGAAAATAAATTCGTAATTATAATTACCTAATATTTTAGGCTACTTGGAGGTATATAGCTAGGCGATCGATGAAATGTACTTTTTCTGTTCCATATTAGTTGTTTATGTAAAAAAATTTTATCTATGCAACATTTGTCATGACTCATGCCATAAGATAGAGATACTTCCGCTAATTTGATTCGATTTAATTTATTTATCATTTTCTTACGACCCTTAAGAAAATATTAACTAAAAGAGTAATTTGATTAAATTATCTTTATTTATTATCTGGTCTCAATGTAATGCTACACTCTTTTTATTTATTAAGTAAAGAAAAAATAAAAAGTAATAATTAATTATATTTTAATTTTAAAAATTATTTGAAGCAATTATTTTTAATATAAGCACGATAATTAAAATAAAGGGTGTGCATCGGTCGGTTCGGTTCGGTTATACGTATTATCGGTTCGGTTTATCGGTTTTCAGTTTTTAAATACGCTAAATCAATAACCAAACCAATAAGATATTTTTTTATCGGTTTACAATTTAACCAATAAGAAAATGTTTATAAAACAAATATATGATTTCTCTAATAAATTTGATGCGACAAGAAAATAATGTAACTTTATAAATGCTCATAAAATAGAAATAATAATAACAAATATGAAAAGAGTTATACAAGTGTAACACAAAGAGAAATTAAGAGGGGTTATAACTTTAGGTTTTGACATTTGTTATAACATGAAGTTATGAACTCAAAGTCACAATGAAGTGTGAATTGAAGGCTAAGGACAAAGATAGTAACTAGTAAAGTATTGAGATTAATATTTAATATTTATGTATAGGTAAAAATAGTAAATTCCTAGTCTTAATGGGTTAACCCAATATAAAAAATCAATAACGAACCGATAACCTAATAATTATTTTGTATAAAACCATTAAAAAAATCATTAACCCAATAGCAATAAACCAATAACACTTTTTTCGATTCGATTTTTGCACAACCCTCATTAAAATGGATCAGAAAGAGTAGACCTTAGCATGTTCCAGCAGCAATTATTGAGCAAAAATATCATTGCATATGTTAGATTTAGATCCACATGTGGGTTTAGGTAAATATAGTAATAGATAAAAAAGATTTTTTTTTTCTTGCAATATTTTACATGTGACATATTTTTGAATTTATGAAAAAGAAATTTTTGGCTATGCTCTTAAAGGTCAAGAATAAATTTGGTGGATACCTAGAGGTTGATTTTTGGAATTGGGACCAGTTAGAAAAATGATATAGTTAGTAATAAACGTTTATTTCATTATAGTTGATACGTAAATGAAATTTTTATTTCTTAACTAAATCAACTAAATAAGCTTTATGCATGTCCACTAGAGTCTTAATCAACCGTGTCTACTCTTATTATTTTTTTTTATATAACAACGGACTTAAGGTTTAAAATTTATTGATTTCAACTTCTAACAATAATTCAAAATTTATCTATGATTATCTGAGGGTTTGACATTAACCCTCACCTTGTTAGTAAAACTTCAAAATATACGTGAGAAGAGGGCTACACCAAATCTCCCTAGTTACATGTCAAAAGATATTACCAAACTTTAATTGAACACTTCCTTAAAGAGAACTCTACTAATTAAAGACCCCTACCTTGTTAATTAATCTATATTTAATTAGGTTATATATTTAAAGTCGTGTATGAATAGATTTTTTAGTTCCTAATTAAATTTGAATTTTTAATATTAAAAATAGGGATATTGTTGCTGCCTCATAAGGTAGATCTGCCCCTGACTATAGATGCTAGGGGTGTTCAAAATCGAACCGTAACCGATAAGCCAACAGTAAAATTGGCTTATTGACTTATTGTTATTGGGTTATCGAATAAATGGTTGGTGAACGGATTAGAATTTTATAATTAACGGATTATTGGGGTGGGGGCAGGTTATTCAATTTTCTTATCGGATAAACCGTTAACCCATTAAGAGTTACCATACATACAATTTTAACTTAGGTATATTAATATCATTTAATATTTTTTCATAATATATAATTATATATTGTTAGTCCTAAAGCCGTAAAGTCAAAAATTTGAAAATCTATTTACTTTTATGTACTTATTAATTATTACATTACTATTAATCTATATTTTTTGCAATATAGAAGAATTGTATAATTTAATTGCATTTAAAATAGTGAAAAGAAGTCATTTTTTAAAGGTATATTCATGGAGAGAAAAAAGGTAGAGGTTAGCCGATACACCAATCGATAACCGTCCAATAAATGCTAATCCGTTATCGAACCAACCGATATCTTATAGGTTGGCTAGCGGATTAGTAAATTTAAAAATCGATATCTGATAGGCCAAACTGTTAAACAAAATTATCTGGCCACTCCGTCCAATATGCTGCCCTAATAGATGCTATTTTAAACTTTATATATCAACAATATAAGAATCGATTTTGTTGGTAAGAATAGTACAATTTTGTTCATAGAAACAAAGAGAAACAATTTTATTTTTATACTCGATGAGTATACTAATATGCAATTTATAGGGGAGAAATCTCATTTTCTATGAGCGAATGCATCCATACTTATATATCACTTAAATAGCTCTATTCCTAATAATTTGAATTTATTCACTTTGTCTTTCTTTATATAATTTACGGATAAAATAATTAATACGATAAAAACAAATATAAATATTATAAAGACCACAAAAAAAATTGTTACAATTTCACTAAGTTGAAATATAGTGTTTTATAAGTACTTTCTTTTATTTAATACTCTATTGATACTTCAAAAGTTCCTTCGTGGAGGGGAAAGTACATTTAGGGTTGATGTGTAATACGACTTGTTAAAATATAGTGATAATATTAAAAAGTATTACGTTATCTAATGAATAATCTCTTAACACATGACATTCGAAATCATGTATTATTATATGAAAATTAAATTTTTGGCACTATGTTCATAAAAGAAAAGAGTAAGTTTGGTGGATTATTTGTTAGCTTTGGGTATGGGGTCTATTAGGAAATCTTGATATGTGGATGTGTTTGTGTCCTCCACAAATCTTATCTTTTACATTTTAAATAGTTTAAAGGAGGGTAAATATGTCATTTTATTATTTTATATCGATATTAATAATATTGTGATGGTTCTCTTACCTAGAGTGTGGCAAAAAAGAATAAATTATTACTAATTGATCGAAGTGAGAAGCAAAAAAATAAAAATAATATATATATATAACATCGTCCCCTTGATGAATATATACCTACAATACACTTTAGTCAATCTCACAATTTAAAGGTCCACATCGAATGAGTCTGACTCTAATACCATGTCAAATTAGACTTTGAGTTTAACTCAAAAAAGGCGAATTATCCAAGTCATATATAAGGAGTTCATAAAATCTCATTCATACCTCACCCTCTCGATTAGTTCGAGGGGCCACATTGAATGAATTTGACTCTAATATCATGTCAAATTAAGTTTTGAGTTTAACTATAAAAAAAACGAACTATCCAAGTCATATATAAGGAGTCCATAAATCTCATCCCTCTCCGACATGCTATATTTCTCTTCAACATTTTTTATTATAAAAAATAATTTAATTATTTTTATGTAGTAAATAAAAATTAAATGATCCAGTATTTGCTATATCCAGGCATGATGAAAGTGAAACTCACTCAAAAACAAAATCTGTGATTTTTAGGCCACCAACTATAGAAGTCCCTAGAGTTTCTAGAATGAAAAATCAAATCATTTTTTGTTTCAATTTTTTTTTAAAGGTATAATATACAAATATGTTTTTTAACTTGGTTTTATCTAACAATATATACGAGTAGGGACTTAATTTTGTATAAGAAGATACTTGCGTATGAAGTGACATAATACATGTAGAACACAAATTGTAATGTAGGATGTCAAATAAGATATATATATATATATATATTTATTCAATTTTATGCAAATTAAAATGTCTAAGTTAAAAAATACATATTATACCATTTTAAAAATTAACTCATGTAATATCACATCTCCACCCTGGACCAAAGAATGATAAGGAAAAACAAAGGAAAAACTAAAATTACATGTATAGTAGATATATTATAAAAATTACGTGGTTGAAAATACAAATATCTACTCAAATGGTCCATTATTGAGATTCCTTTTGAATAGAATATTTCGATAAAAACTTACCTACATCGCATATTTAAATCAAGTCAATTTACATGGTTAAGTTATATAATAAAGTAAAATTACTTCTTAATAAATCATGATTAAGTAAGTAAACTTTATATTTTAATTAATGTTTTCAAACATATTTTTGGGGCAAATCTCGGAGCGGGCGTATCAAAAATATTTTGGCGTACAAAATTGAAGACGTAGATTCATAGGGCGTAAGTCCTAAAATTTGAGGTGTACCCCCAGCGTAAAAACGTACTACTCGGACATTAATTTAATTTAATTTTTTGTTTTTGAACCTTTTTTACTTTAAATCATATATTTTTTAATTATTGATGTAATGATTTAATTCCAATATTTTTTTCTATATTATTGGTTATTCATACATTTCTCAAATAATAATCATACTAATTTTTTCTATATTATTGGTTATTTATTTGTAAAATCATTAAAAGTTTTACTTTTACTTACTTTTTAGTAATAAAATTATAAATTAAATATACATGAGACTATGCCTCATAGATCTATAAAACTTACGCCTCGTATCTCGAGGCTTACTCATCGCCTCATACTGCATAAAACGTCTCGCCTCACACCTCCATCTTTTAAAACACTGATTTCAACACATAACATACATATATTAGTTTGGTAGAAATTATTTTAAAATTATGACAGATTGTCAAGACTTGTCCTGAAATTTCACCTACACATGTTTGCTTTAAAAAATTATCCAAATTAACAAAATCGTACAATAGTATTCTCTAATTTTCAACCATCTTCTTGTTACTAATTTTTTAAAAAAATTAATCATTCAATATTTAAATTTTATGAATTCAATTAATTTAAATTTATGTCTAATAAAATTAAAAGAGTAAAATGCACTCTACAAAAAAAATTACGAATTTTTTTCTATAAAGTTGCTCTAAGGTGTCCCCTTAATTATAGGAGTGGTATTCATTTTTGTCTTAGTTTTTGTATATGTTGCGAAAATTGGCGTGGTGTCCTACGTCTTACGTGACATCCTATATGGCAATTTGTGTGTTACGTGATGTCCTACGTGTATTATGTCACGTAGGACTCATGTGTCTACTTGTTCAACTTTATACAAGTTTAAGTGTTTACTTGTACACACCCAAAGTTGGAGGGTATAAATATGAAATTAGGCCAAGTTAAAGGGCATATTTATGTATAAATCTTTATATTTTACAAAATCTAGCCATAATTTATGTATAATCAGTGTGTATATAGTATACGTTGATTATAGGATTATTTTACACTTATTACACATTTTGTATACATTGTTATAACTATGGTCTTATGATTTACTGAGGCTAATGCATATAGTTAAAGAATGTGATATATTTTAGGTGTAATACACAAATATGTCTTTAACTTGACTTCAATTTCTATATCTTTTAATTTTGGATGTGCACAAGTAGACATTTAAACTTGTATAAAATTGAACCAGTAGACATATGCGTCCTACGTGACATAAAACATGTAGGATGCTACATAGGATGTTGGTGTACGATGTGAATCAACACATAGGATGCCAAGTTGGACATGTGTCTACTTGTTCAACTCTATACAAGTTTATGTATCTACGTGTGCACACCCAAAGTTGAAAGACATAGATATTAAATGAAGTCAAGTTAAAGAGCACATTTATATATTATGTCTATATTTTAAGCAGTTAACATATTTACTTAGTGTGTCTGTAAAATCAGGGGGCACGTTTTTCTGTACTTTGAACTGAAAGTATCTAATAGAAATATTTTATCATATGTTTAGGTTCTCAATTGAAATAAAGTTATAATCTGAATGTCCAAATGAAATTTACCAATTAGTTCAAGAGGTCATGAATTAAGCCATAATAATTTACCCCATATATTCGATCATAGCATCTTTTCTTATTCTTAATAAGTATATTCATGGCATCTCTTTTTATTTCAAGAATAAAATATAATTACATTCATTTCAAGCCTACAATATAATTAAAGAATGTGACATATTTTATTTTTTGCAATTGATTCGTCTCGAAACTCATAGATGAGAGCAATGGCACTAGGAGGTTTATCGATATCTATTTCAACGATGAGATCGAATTTATTTCTAAATGAATTTGTTACATCTACTTGTGAGAGAGATTATGTGTAATAGAATAACAATATCGCAATTGAACTTTTATTTTTACAAGTATTACAAAGCCACAATATAATAGCAACTAATAACTTTTGTCGCTAAACAATAAAAAATCATATCGCTAATTCTATTTAACGAAGAATTATTGTCCAAACATCCTAGTAACATGTATGATTTTTGAGCCAATTTTGTATATGTCATATATAAATTTGATTTCAGTAAGTTTAATCATCAAATGATCAATAAAATTTTAAAATGATTTTTTTTTTAAAATAGTAAACTATACATGTATACAACAAGTGATCAACAAAGTATACAAATTATTATCCCTAGAGAAATACAAACAAGAAGAAAAAAAGAGCTAATTTGTTGTTCTAAAAGCTATAGTTCTTGATGGAATTTTTTCAGTAAAGTTGGTAGTCTCTGTATGACCTATAGGTCACGGATTCTCGAGTCGTGGAATCAACTACTAATGCATGGGGTGCAACATTTCTGCCAGACTAGCGTGAACGCGGGATGCTTCATGCACTGGACTGATGAAATCTTCTATTATACCGTGTCTACAAGAGAATGTTCACTCCTATAAGGATTTGGGCATGGAGGATTAGGAACTTCAACAATTTCTTCAAGCATTAGCACAATCTTTTTCATTGTAGGTTTCAATGAAGGATCTTCTTGAATGCACCAAATAGCAACCATTAGAAATTTTTCTAATTTTTTTCTATCACTCATTGGCATAAACATCATTTTCAATAACCTCAATGTTTGATCCATAGAACTTCCATTTCGATCAAACGTTAGTCTTTTGTTACGATAAATGATCAAAAACCCAAGGGAAAGTACTCCAAGAAGTCGACAATTAACAAAAACAGAACTACCTAAGAACACTGATACAACAAGTATGACAAACTATGACATATATTATCAGGAACTGACCAAACAGTAGACCATACAGCATTTTTCGCGTCTTTTAGATGTTGATGCAGAGTAAATACACCATCAAAATTGAGCATGTATATACTCACTAGGCAAGTTCATAGAACCATATGCAACTATACCAATCAAAGGATCAGAAATCGATGACTCGTCTTGCTGTGGACTAGTAAGGACTAGTCCGCGATCAGCAAGAAGCTCGATTTTTGATCCTTTAGGACATGGATTGTCACCATTTGCATACCATACTATTGCTTTTTCAGGTATTTTGTTGTACCATATTGATGCTAAGAATTGATCTTCATTACCTAGTTGTTGGAATCCAAATGCAAAATCTCCATTAGGAGAAATCCATGGAGATGAACCAATTTTCACATCATTTTTGGTTTGAGAAAATGAAAAATTACATGTGATCACCATGAAAGAAAGTAATACAACTAGACCACTCGAAAGTAGTATACAGAGGAGGAAATCGCGCGTAAATGAGGCTTATGATGTTAAATAGTAATGCTAAAATTACATGAACATGGTGGAATTGTAACTTCAACAGATCCTTCAAGCATTTGACAGACCTTCCTCATAGTAGGCCTCGTTAATGGATCCTCCTGAACGCACCAAATACCAACCATCACGAACCTCTCGAGCTGCTTCTTGTCATTCAAGGCATCGATATCACTTTTCACCAAAGCTTCCAATTGTCCTCCTTGAAAACAATCAAGAACCCAATCCACAAGAATTGCCTCCGGTCCAAAGCTTTCCTCATTCACCAAACATTTCCGGCAAGTGATGATCTCTAGTAGCAGTACACCAAAGCTGTAAACGTCCACCTTAACCGTGACTGGACTATGTCTGAACCATTCTGGAGCAACATAACCTCTTGTTCCTCTAATATTAGTATCTGTTCGACTCTGGTTCATCATCAGCAGTTTAGACAATCCAAAATCTGATATTCGAGCAACGTGATAGTCATCAAGGAGAATGTTCTGAGGCTTTATGTCACAATGGATAATCTGCGTACTGCACTCTTCGTGGAGGTATGCAAGTCCTCTTGCAATCCCCATTGCGATATTTGTCCTCTGGCTCCATGTAGGCTTAAGATCACCAAAAATGAAACTTGCAAGAGTGCCATTACTCATATACTCGTAGACCAACAAACGATGAGCTCCCTCGTTACAATATCCAATCAGGTGGACCAAATTCTTGTGATGAGTCTGACTGATCACATTTACTTCAGTCATGAAATCTTTCTCTGCCTCATGAGCAACTCTATCCAGCTTCTTTATAGCGACTACGTTTCTTGAACCTATAGACATTACCCCTTTATAAACAATCCCAAATGCACCCCTGCCTAGCTCTTCCTTGAACTCTTTCGTGGCTATTACAAGATCTTTGTACGTAAAACTATGACAGACAGAGTCCGTCACGTGACTTGTAGGGCAAAATGTGTTCACTTTCTTCTTATAAATGTGGAAGAATCCCCAACAGAATACACCAATGAACAGAACATTTACTGAAATGGAGCTACCTAAGAGCGAGGACGCCAAAATTGCCCAAATCCTCCAACTCTGCTTTTGATGAGATTCCGGAATAGGAAAGCCAGGACTTGGAGGCCATGGAACACCATCTTTCCTTAATTTGATAAAAGCTTTCGCGTACAAACCGGTGTCTATTCTCCCATTCGACAGCGGAAGCTTCTTTTTCCAGCAACTATTGGTTCTATAAATGGCAACAGCACAAAAACAATCATTCAAACAAGCATTTTGGCAGTCTTGTTCAGTTGAAGGGCTAATTTGCTGAAAATCAGACAACGGCCAATCAGTATCACGAATCGTGATTAAACTGTATAAATCTTCAGGTGAACCCCTCCCAACATCATCACAACTTATAGAAAAATCTGGTTTGCAGTCACCATAAGCATCGTTCGGATCAATCAGTGAATATCCTTTCGGACAGTTACAAACTGGTCTATTGTTTGTACCAAGATTGCATACATTGTTGTAACCACAAGAACCAGGTCCGTTGTCTACTCTAATTTCGATGCATATATTATCTGGTTGAGACCATAGAACATTCCAGCCACTGCTATTCGAAATCCTTGAATGATAATAAAGACTAAGAACTCCATCAAAGTTAAGTGTCACGCGATGATAATTGTCCGAAGCTGAATGATTGGATAGTGGAATAAGAAATCGCACTTCATTGTTTAGCTTCAATACATACAGCACACCATCCTCTCTGAACACCAACTTACCCCCAGAATTGGTTGCATTTGTTGGATCAGAAGTTTGAGTGTTATAGTACTCATCATCATAATTCATATTGGAAGGCACACTTTGTGTAACAAGCACCAAATTTCCATTACCAAGCATCCGAAGATAAAATCTACCTGTCGAGACATAATAAAATTAAATCATCAAAATCATACTCTCAGCTCTAACAGTTGACTATTTGGTTCATGGAAAAGAATCAGACCACACGTGAGAGTTCGTGTAATGACATAAAAATAACAACTACGCTTCAATTCCAAACAATTTGGAGTCAGCTGTATGAACCTCACTATAGACATAAACGTGCCATTTAACTTGGCTTCAACTGACATCTCTATTCGCTCTAACTTTGAATCTGCACAAGTCGACACTTAAACTCATATAAAATTGAATAAATAGACATATTCGTCGGCGCACTACGTGACAATTTTGTGTCCTACGTGGCATCCTAGAAAGCATAGGACCTAAAGAAAAAATGCACTACCATGACTAGAACTAGTCAATTATTGATGAATCCTCATAATCTATACTAACTTCTTCTTTAAAAAAAAAATGGATTCCAACAACAAAACGGCTTCCACAACTCCAAAAAAAAAGAAGGAGAATGCATATATCATGTTAGAGACATAATCAAACAATCAAATGAGTTGGTCACACAATTCAACGCGTACCTTGAGTGAACTTTCTTAACAATATGAGGTCAGTTGTATGAATCTTCACTAACCATGTTTCTCCATATAAATTCATTCATTTCAGACTAATATTATATAGGCATAACACATAAACGTGTCATTTAACTTGGCTTCAACTGACATCTATGCCCTCTAACTTTGAGTGTGCACAAGTAGGCACTAAAACTTATGTCCTACGTGGCGTCCAACATGGCAATTGTTAGTCACATGAACTAGTCAATTATTGATGAATCCTCATAATCTACTACTCTTATTTCTTACTCAACCATTAACTTCTTAAAAAAAAAAAGGATTCCAACAACAAAACGGCTTCCATAACTCCAAAAAATGAGAGAATATGTTAGCGACATAACATAATCAAATAATCAAATGAGTTGGTCACACAATTCAATGTGTACTTGAGTGAGACATAACATAATCAAACAATCAAATGAGTTGGTCACACAATTCAACGCGTACGTACCTTGAGTGAAACTAATTTGTGACTTTTGAGAAACAAGGAAGCTTCCACTTTCCAATGTTTGATTTGGCAACAAAGTATTAGTTGGATTTCTAAAACTTTCCCACAATGGATCAGTAGAATCACTTCCCATTACAACAAAATTTCCATCATCATTCATCAATCCATAATCAACATTACCATAATCAACATTACCATCAAGCAAATCATTTATCCAAAGAGTATTCCCTTGAGGATCACTAAGTATTAAACCCCTTTGAGGATCAAGATTCAATCTTGATCCTTGTGGCACCAAATCACTTATATTAGCATGCCAAACTATAGTATTTTCTTGAATTTTTGCATACCATATACAAAGCAAGAACTCATTTTTATTTTCTTGAATTTTTTGGAAACCAAATGCAAAATCACCAGATGGTGAAAGCCATGGGGTACTTTCATCTGTTGCACTAATAGAACTACTAGTAGCTATTCTACCATTATTTTGAGCTAAATTGTGTGATGGAAAGGAAAAAATAAGACATATTACAAGAAAATAATAAAAAGAATTAGACATTGCAAGAGGGAATTTAATTAGTTGAACAATCAAGAACATTACTATATACAAAAGAAAATTAATTGCTGTTTGTTAATTTGTGGTGTGAGTTTTAGGATGTACTATATATGAAGACTTCAGAGTCAACTTCTATTAAATAACAAAAATGGTCCTTTATATTTAGGTGTAGGTTCAAAGTAGTCCCTTAGCTATATTTTTTTATTAGTTTAGTCCTTTAAGTTTGATAAAAATGAATACTTTTAGTCTTCGTCGAATATTTAAAGAAATTCTTTCTGTTAGGTTCTGATGGGAGGAGAAAAAAAAGAGGAAAGTGAGATCCAATAAGGAAGTGTCACGGCTTCTCCACTCTATTGCGCTGCAGTCTTAGAAAAAGACTTTTTGGGTAGTCCTCCTTTAATGCCAAGCGTTCTACACGGCCAAGGAAGCATCGATTTTTAATCTCATTATGACTTGATCGTTCGGAAATTAGCGTGTCTATTGGGTAGAGTCATGAAATCAAGAATGTAAAATTATTATTTTTTTCAAAGTGAAAAAAGGAAATTTGAAAATTTAAACACTATTCAATTTTACGTTCTTGATTTGTTAACACTAGCAAATGGACATGCTAACTCCTCTTTTTTTCACCTTTTATCATAACGTAACAGAAAAAAATTCTTTAAATATTCGATGAAGACTAAAAGTGCTCATTTTTATTAAATTTAAAGGACCAAACTTGTACAAGGGACCATTTTTGATATTTTCTCCCCCTTAATACACTCCAACTAATAAAGGACACAAACATCAAACTTAAATGGAAAAAGTAGATGTTTGACTTTGATTTTGAAATTTCTATTTTCATTTTGTAAACACAAATAATTTTTTTTCTATTTTCATAATGAAACATGACCAAACGCCTAATTGTATTTGGTCATAAATTAAATTAGAGTTGTTTTTAAATTTTTGTGAGTAATTTGAATTTAAAACAGTTTTTTGTTATTTTTAGAATTTCCAAAAAAAATTAAAAAGTGAAAATAGAATTTTCCAGAATTTTATGCCCAAACATATTCAGAGTTGAACTCCAAAAAAAGAGTTAAAAAATTGCATGATTAAACTTTAATGACTTGATATTTCCCTTATATTTTAATGAATTGATAACATAAAAATTCTTTTTTATACTGTTTGATGTAAGAAGCTAAACTCATTACAATGGTAAAAACTAGTATGGTATTGATTTCCTCTTCAGAGATAAAAAAAATTTCACTTTAACTAAAGGTAAACTCCAAAAAAAAAAGGTAAAAAGAATTACATGATCAAAAGCTAATTTGTAGGAGCGCTTTCCTCGAATGAGACCCTACACAACGTGAATTTGAAATAATTGAACTCCACTACAGATATCAAACATCGGATGAAAAAACCAAAAAAAAAGAAGCTAATTTGTAGTGTGGATTTTAGATTAACTTAGGAAAGACTTCAAAGTAAAAAGTTCTACTTTATTTTCCAGTTAAGTTGATGTTTGTAACTTGAGATATACTCACATATTAAGTAATTTGGCCCTCGTACTTTGAAGTCAATCGCATAAAATGAAATAAAAAAAAGTATAATATATTAAATTTAGTACATGAACAATTTCTTAAATTTATCATTAAATTTTATTTAAATGTTCAAACTACTACTTATTGCCTAAAAATATAATAAAGCTTTTACATTGAACGCTTTCTATTCAAATTGTAAAGAAAAAAAATACAGGTCAAAAATACATCTAAATTATCCCAATCTTTTTAGTTTCATATCTAAACTATTGAGAGTGTGAGTTTCCTACCTGAACTATCACCCAATGGTTAGCGAAACATACCTAGACACCGACTAAACCAAATGTTTGTCTACAAATGCTTTTAAGCGTATTAGGTCATAAAATCTTCGTCCACCAACATATATAATTGTTCTATTTGGATAACCATTTTGTCCCTTCACCATATTAAAATATTAAAAATATTAAATTAATTAAATAGTACATGGTAAACCTTTAACTACCTCAAGACTTAATTATCATTATAGATGGAGTATTAAAAAATTTAGCTGCCCTATTTATCTATAAATAAAATGATTACTCTTACATTAAATTATATCTCGAACTACTTAATGTCATGGTAATAAATTCAAAATAATAATAAAAGATGAGAAGATTAGTTCCACGATATGGACATTACCATCTTTTTCATATTCCACACTTACTTTCTCATCTTTTCTTCTATTCAATTTCTCTCATTCTTAAATTTTTTTATTACAATTAAATATTTTAGTTATAAGTCTTTATCTATTCTTTCGATTACAACTCATGTATTTATCACTTAATTATAGAATTAAAATGAATTTTTCACCATTGAATTTTGAACATTACTATATAAACATACACATTATATGCATTCGATCATCATCTTGCTTTTTATGTTGTCATCAATCTAAACATTGTACAAAACATTAAAGGTAAGATGCATCGGATAAGATAATTAATTGTGCCTTATTTTCTGCTTACACAATTTTTTTGTGAATGTTCTGCTTTGTTTTGTGTCACCTACTTCCACTAGCAAACTGGCTTGGGATTTTCCTTAAGGCACCCGTTTTGAGAATTTGAACAAAAATTCTATTTTCAGCCTCAATACTTAGATATAGTTATTTTTCTTGTGTTCTCTCGACTTTCTTTTATTTAAGCACTTCAAATTTATAGGAGAAAATGATGAGAGTACGTTCAGGATTTTTTTTTTAAAGATATGTAGTATAAAGACAGGAAGAATTCTCTCTGATATTGGTAAAGTGTATTCATCTTTTTTTAAATTGCTTTTTGAGGATGTACTTGACTTAAATTATTGTGTTTGAGTTGCTCCGGTTAGAAAGCACTATAACTCTTCCCCTCTTTACAAGTTTTATACTATAGTTGAGGACAAACGTTCCGAAAACTAGTACATATATATATTTCAATTGATTTCTTTAAAATCATAAACTCTCTCCTTTCAAGTTGTAGATAGCAACATCATGACTGAAACGAGACCACAACTAAAGTAGAGAAGATATCAATACTGCGATGGGAAATAAATTAATTTATACAATGATAATTTCAATCTTTAACCTTAGCTTTTAAACTAATAATAATTTATTTATCTTTGCCACAATGAAATTATTTTTCCATGTGACAAAATTTTTAACCAATTAAGAAAGTAGTACACACACCATAAAAAATTAATCGAGATGTGTTTCGCTAATCATTGAGTGATAATTCACATAAAAAAAACTCACTCTTAGTTCAGATAAAACACGCACTCTCAATAGTTCAGATCTGAAACTCAAAAAACTAAAATAATTTAAATACATTTTTGACCCATAACTCAAAAATAAAGCTACTACTAAAAATTAACTATTTTTCCATTAAAATTTCCCACGTTCAGCTATTCTCACGGATATTTTAATTGAATCAATAAAAACTTTGTTCGACAACTTTTCTCAATATTTTAATAAAAAATTGTTTCCACCAAGTATTTTCCCAGTGAGCTAATTCAATGAAAAATGAAGCATGAAAAGCATTTTTTATAAAACAAATATCCCATTAATTTATGATAGAAAAAGGAACCGCACGTATTCTCAAATACTCATTACGTAAATAAGTTAACCATATACTTTATTTCCCCATTTTCAACTAATAAATAGTTTTCAAAAGCATAAAACATCTCTTTTTGATATACATTTTTCAGACATATTTGGTAAAACTTATTTTCTCATTTTTTAAGTTTATTTTTACAGATTAAACATGACTTTAATAGCATCACCACCACGAGCACTTGTTTCAAAAGCTTCTTCAACTTCTTTTTGAGAGAATCCAAACCTGTGTGTGATCAAAGGTTTCACATCAATCTTTCCACTTTTTAAGAACTCAAGACACAATGGCCATGTATTCTTGTAGCGAAATATGCCGATGACGTCGACCTCCCTGCCGGAAAATTAGTGTGAGAGTAACAAAAGTTTAGTCTGGAAAATAATCAACAACATACTCAGTATACTCCCATAATTGGGGTCTAGAGAGGTAGAGTGTATGCAGACCTTACCACTACCTTTGTAGGGTAGGAAGGTTGTTTCCGATAAACCCCTGATTTCGTCTCGGAAAACGATCAATATGAGCAGTGCTTTCTTTTATTATTATTTATGCTTTTCTGTATAATTTCAGTCTACGAGGAACTAAAATACAGCGACATGGTCAATGAGGATTCAAAATAGTCGATTCTAACCTAGAAGGTATCATATATATCTTTCCACTTCTCAAGAACTCGGGATATACGAGGCCATGCATTCTAAGTAAAGATATAAGCCGATGACATCAACCTCCCTGAGCACAATTAGCCCGTAAATTAATACAGTGGCAAAAAGGATACGAAAACATTTAAACCGTAAGTAAGCTTATTGTTAATGAAGAGTAACAAAAGATTTAGTCAGAAAAAGATCTATATAAAGATTTAGTTGGAAAAAGATCTATATAAGCCTTTGATACTCGGACTCTCAACAAAATAGTAGTATTCGTGTCGGATCCTTAAAAATGCACTATTTTGGAGGATCTGATACTCACTTGGTGACATTTTTGAAGAGTCCGAGCATCATAGGCATAAGCAATACCAATTAGTTGGGAATATATTTTAATCATGTTAATAAGTTTACTTTGGATCCTATGTTTTCTAGTAGTCTATTGGTCTTGTTTGAGATTTATATGTCAGTAGAAAATATAAAGGACTTCTAGTACTACTTATTTTTTTATTTTGTATAATATTGGTATACGACGAACTTAAACAACGCGAGATGATCAGTGAGGATTCATATAGCCAAAACTTAGTTAGATTGACGCATAGTTGTTGTACCTTGCAGCAGCTGGAGTGAGAGGAACGGTCATCTCGTGATGTCCCATTCCCACCAAGCAAACTTTGCCACCTGGACGAGTTGCACCAAGGGCGGTCGACATAGTTTTGTTAAAGCCAGCACAGTCTAAACTCACGTCGATTCCACCTCCCATTGCTTTCTGAATGTTTTCTATATCTGTAGCTACATCCTGTTCAAAAGTATCAGTTAGGAAAATGGAAAGAAAACCGGCAACATCTTCAACTTTGATGTTTGTGTATTCACGGGTGAATTTCACGTAATGGTCACTGAACTTTACTCACTATAATATTAAAGTCACGATACTATCTTGTCATCGAACTTTACCGCTATAATGGTAAAGTCACTAATTATATTAGTGTTATAGTCGGTAAAGTTCAGTTGTTTAAGTTTAACTTTAATGAGAAAAAATAGTTTTGTAACTTATTGTTTTGATTGACAGTGATCATACATGAAAGCAACTCGTGTATTCAGTCTCAAGAGTGCACATGAAACATGGGAGATTAACAGCAAGAACTTTGAAATTTGAATCCTGACCTGAATATTAATTGAAACCTTGACGATGTCATCTGCTCCTAACTTCTTTGCAACAGAAAGACGATAGTCATCTACGTCCACAATAACAATTCTTGGGGCACCAAAAGCACGAGCAGCGAGCAGTGTGACAAGCCCGATTGGTCCAGCTCCCAGCACTAATATGTTTGTCTCGGGACCAACATTTGCACGCCGACAAGCATGAACACCCACACTAAGTGGCTCACACATTGCACCCTCCTCTAAACTTATATTATCCGGGAGCTTGAAACATAGATCTGCAGGATGGACTACCTGTTGGTGATTAAAAAAGAAATCAGTGTTTTAGCTTTTAGCAAGTCAAAAATTATTATCACTCCATAATCCCTGCATGCTGCACAATGCCTCTGCGCATAATTTTGTGTGACCATGTACAATAAGCCAATGGAAAATTCGAGTACACTAACGAGTATATTCGGAGGGACAAACCAGCTCAATATCAATTCTATCATTTATGTAAGCAATTAAAGTCCAAAAGGTACAAGATTTTAAAACTACTGAAATATATATTCCATCTTAATTAACCAGCAAAGGATGATCATGTCGCATGACTTATGCCACGAGTGCCGATGTGAAATCAATGTAGAGAAAATTTTCTAATCGTGAGAAAATTAATAGAAGTAGGTAAGCTTTTTACCTGATTTGCGAGAGAACCATGAACAGGGGGAGTAGCGAAGAACTTCATCTCGGGGCAGAGATTATATCGCCCTTCTTTGCAAAGATCACATCTCCAGCAACTAATTCCTGGCTCTAGTGCTACGCGATCTCCAGGAACCAAAGTCTTGACTTCACTGCCAACTTCCTCTATGATCCCAGCACATTCATGCCCAATCACCATTGGTTCTTTAACCACAAAATCCGCACACCTCATGGTCTGAAGTTCAAAATAGACTCTAGTTTATTTACGTACTCCAAATTACACCAAAAACTCAATAAATGAACACTCATTAAATTTCAGACACAAATTTGTGGTCGCTTTGCCCTCAAAACATCTGTAGTTCTCTCTAACCAAACTGCCAAGAGTATGCACATTGGCATTGTCCTCAACAAACGCCTCAAGGATCCAAGCTACTTCTTTGTTTGACCAGAATCAATGTACCAACACGAGTGCAACAACATTTTTGGAGAGTCTAAGCAACATAGCAAACATGTATACGATATAGGTATAGACATTTCAAATTAACCTTTCAAAACACAATAAAAACATTCTAAAAAAGATTGATGGTGATCATACCAATACCAGAAGCATAATAGCATTCAGATCCATATAACATAAATTTTTACATTTGAACAATGGAAGTCCCAACAAGCTCGTTTCTTCATTCTTTTTACACGTTTTGCTAGGTATACACCACAATCATATGCCATCATTGTAGAGTCAATGGAAACATAACCATAATATAGACCACACCACACCCACCAATCCTAAATCCCGACAAGAATTAAAGACCATAAAGACGAGCTATCAAAATAGAGAACCAGAAGAAAGCTTTTACCTTGAGGTAATGAACATCACTTCCACAAATACCGACAGCCTTCATCCTAACTCTAACATCATGGGGTCCTATGAAGTAACAAATGTTAGTCCCTGTGTTCTTAACCAGAATCCATATCTACATAGTAATGCTTATACAGAAATAAAACCAGTACCATTTAAACCAAAATTTATTCTTATCCCACAGAATTCACTACATGTTTTTAAAGAATGTAATCCCCTCACATTACCAGAGGTATAGATTAATTCCTCGCAGGATAGAACGGAATACCTTTGCTGGAATAGCAGTACCTCAAACTCAAGCAACGTTCGGATGCAAAAAGACCAAAGCAAATCAGACGACACTGTTTTAGTTTAAAAACAATGCCGAGAAAAGAGAAGAAGATACAGGTTCTTGGCTAGAGCACTGGTGTACTGCCATTTAGATACCAGGGAATCCCACTGATTGATAAAATAGTGGCAACAATATCATCTGGCAGAATTCAACTTGTAATATTGTCAAAATGCAGGCAGAATTCAACTCGTAAAATCAGTAATCTTTGGTGTTCAAGCATAATGAGCTCAAATGTTCATCATACTTGCTAAAGTCATGAAGGCTATAGAACAGTGTTGTCAAATGCGCACTTAAGCCCTGAAACGAGACTCATAACATGTTGAGCACTTCAGTATCGTCATCAAGATTCTAAGACATACTTTTTGTTTTCTAGTGAGCCTCTCCTAAAGAGTCGACAGTACACAATTGATATTTCACTTTATCATAAAGTTTTTTCAATTTCTTTGTTTGTATATTTGCATTTTTTTTCTCCCTTCAAGCCCTTTTCATTAAAGCTCACACTTTATTTGCGCTTTGCACTTAAAAGCCCCAACAAACCTTTAAGTTTTTCTGCACTTTTTGCTTTTGATAACACTGCTATAGAACCATACTCAAGACACATTGGAACTCAATATTTGATTATGAACCCGTTATTACTACATATTAACTTGAGATCGTTATAGAAATTTATAAACTTCATCCCATCAAAATGGGGTTTGACTTAAAATAGACTAAATAATACGGGTCATAACTCAACTCGCCCAACCTGACCCAAACATCTAATCAAAGTGAACCAAAAAGTCAACCTGACCCAAACATCTAGTCAAAGTGAACCAAAAAAGCCAACCCCAATCACCCAAAGTCAAATCTTTCAAACAAAATTCATAATTACAACAACAAAAACAACATACCCAATATAACCCCACACAATGGGGTCTAAACAGGATAGAGTATACACAAACCTTACAACAAAATTCACAATTACAACAGATATAAGTTCAAGAAAGAGTAAGATTAAAAAAAATACCCAAAGCAGGGAGATTGAAAGGCTGAATCTTGAGGGTGTTAACACCAAGAAGCCAAGCAGCCATGTTTTCATCACTTCCTCCTTTACCCATTAGAACAAAAAGGGGTTTTCAAGATTTGATTTTTTTCTCTTCTATCTAAACAACAACAACAATAACAAAAAAGGGAAATCAAGATTTGATTTTGCTCTTCTATCTAAAGGGGGTTTTCAAGATTTCATTTTTTTTTTGTTGATTTCAATTTTTGGGTGAATTTGTGTAGTTCTATATGAGTGTTTTTTGTGAATATTATTGAATATGGATAAGAAGAAAAAACTCAGGTTGTGCAAATCAATTCTGTGGGCATTACTAAATGGTTTTTTGTTTAGATAAAGATTGGTTTTTTGTCTTGAGTTCAGTGCCATTTTTTTTGTTACAGGTCGTGGTGCTGTGACGAGACTATTTTATTCTTAATGAGAAGGTTTGAATTTGAGTTTTCGGTATAGAGAAAATCCTGTTAGAAACGTCATTCTCGAATGGACATTGCAGTGTACAATACAGATTTAATCACAATTCTAATGCGAACTCAGAACACCGAGTGAAAAACCAAGAAAATTGACTTTTAGTAAGAAAAAACTATAGGCTTGATACATGACATGCCCAATAAATTTTATTTAGGCACTCATTGGTTTTACATAAGTGTCTGAACATATAATAAAGTATTTACATTAGATAGTTTTTGTTCGAATTTTGAAAAATAAAAGTTACGTGTTCTCAAGTGTATTAGATAAATTAACCACATCAACTATATCATATCATTTAATTATACACATCATCTTCAATTGAAATTAGATTTCAAGTTTCTACGGCTTATTGAGACTAACTCGTACAGTTAAAAGAGATGTCATATTTTAAATAATTGATTTATTTACATAATGGACATTTATGGACACACAAAAAGAAAATTCAAAATTTGAATACTATTATAAGTTTAAGAGATTGTCGATATATTAAGTCGAATCTCATGGCCGCAACCATGTTACCTTTTTTTGGGGGCAAATTTTGCCGTTCATTATAATTATTTTTAGTTTATGTCGATAGAGATCTTTAATTTTACACATATAGAAAAGTATGTTGCGTAAGTAACCCTCCAAGATCATCAATAATCTGCATGTAGAAAAAATGTTTGAATACTCATTTCCTCTATTAAGGATTAGAATATACTACCTGAGAATCTGATTCAATCGATATGATATTTTGATGTTTGATTTCTTGAAAGTGCATCCTCGTAATCATGAATAGCTTGTGTTCAAGGTCAAACATAGAAGGCAACTTATGGCTATTGGTGGTGCAATGACGACGCCGGGCCACCTTGTATATCTCTCAAAACAACAAGACGATCTTTTGACAATGGGCTTAACATGATATTATAAAGAAAATAGACCTTGAGCTTGATTTAATTTGTCAAATTTAGGTCATAGGGATGAAATATTCAACACCTTAAAAGGAAATAATAACTTATTTCATTCGATTAATATAGTACAATAACTCCTCCTCACATATAGCGGCCTAATTAACTGAAACATGAATAACATAACATGCAATCTGATATTAAGTATCAGGAAATAATTTTACGACTCAAATTTATGACTTGTAGGTCACAACTGAAGATAACTTTACCACTATTTCGATCAAGACTTCTCTTAAAAAAAATAGTTAGCTCGGCGTCTCTCATTGCACCACCAACAACTATGTTGCAATTAAATAAACTCTTGAATGAAGAAGTTGATGGTTAGAACTCAAGAACTCTTTGCCTTTATATATAGGAAAATTTTTGCTGCATATTTTTTTTAAAAAAAAATAGTGCAAGATTCTTTATAATTAGTATTTCTCATTACACTTGGAATTTCTTATCATCAAGTTGGCAAATGATGCTATTCGAGTGTTGCAAATATATATATATATATATATATATATATATATATATATATATATATGTTGATTTTATCTGTTAGGAATAATATAACCTGATCATATTGTTCACTTTTTGGTTCTTGATTCTTCTTTAATTTCATATGAATGTGATTCCTCTTTATAAAAAAAAAAGAATTTTCTTTCTATTAAATATTCTCCACACACACATATATATATATTATTTGTAGTTTTTTTTTAAAAAAAAAAAAAGGAGAGAGATTCTAATAGGTATTGTCCACGAAGTTATATATTGTTGGTGCAAATAATTTTTTTAATATATTAGATTTTTTATTTGTTATAATTCAATCTTATTTTTATAGAGTATAAATGTAATATCTTAACGAGGCTTACCGATTGATATCCTTTAAATGATTTGATAGTGTAAGAATTTCTATACACTGACGAGGCATATAAATTAAAAGGGATTGATTTATGTAAATATCTTCTTTGTAGCTTCCATTTAGCTTTTATTTCTAATTTTAAAAGTTGTGCAAATATTACCCTTTCGGAATTACCCTTTCAAGCAACTTTAGGCCAGGATCTAATGTTTACTCACATATTGCTCAACAAAATATTAAATTGTTTAATTTTTGCAACAACTTAAAATTTTTAAAATTAGATTGTTTAATATTTTCTCATAAGATTTTGATTTCCTTAAAAGGAATCTATAAGAAGTTGTCTGAAAATTTCATAAGTTGCGAAAAAAAAAAGTATGATCATTTGCTAGCAAATATCACAAAAGGGATAATTGGCTTAAAAAAAAGAACAAATTTTATATATTATGCCTTGTTAAAAAGTGGAATAAATATGGATTAACTCATATTATTCATCATAAAATATGGGTAACCTATGTTTATCCATCAATTGCACTTTTCTAAAAGGCATAATACATAAACATGACCCTTAACTTGGCGTCAGCCGGCAACTATGACCTTTAACTTTGGGTATGCACAAGTAGGCACTTAAACTTGTATAGAATTGAATAAGTAGACACACATGTCCTACATGGCATAATACACGTAGGACACAAAATTGCCATGTAAGACGAATGTGTCTATTTGTTCAATTTTATACAAGTTAAAGTGCCTACTTATGCATACCCAAAGTTAAAGGTCATAGTTGCCAGTTGACGCCAAGTTAATGGTCATGTTTATGTATTATGCCTTTCTAAAAGTATGAAAGGGTAAAGGTGTAGAAATCTCTAAAAGGTACACTTATTAATGGTGTGTTTGGTATGAAGAAAAATATTTTTCAATTTTCTCATGTTTGATTGACTTAAATGTTTTGGAAGATATTTTTAGAAAAATATTTTTCAATTTTCTCATGTTTGATTGACTTAAATGTTTTGGAAGATATTTTTTTAAAGGCATAATACATAAATATGCCATTTAACTTGGCTTCAACTGGCATCTAGGCCCTCCAACTTTGGGTGTGTACAAGTAGACACTTAAACTTGTATAAAATTGAACTAGTAGAAACACACGTCCTACGTGGCATAATACACGTAGGACGCTACATAGGACACAAAATTATCATGTAGGACACTACATAGGACGAATGTGTCTATTTGTTCAATTTTATACAAGTTTAATGTCTACTTGTGCACACTCAAAGTTGAAGGGCATTGATGCCAGCGGAAATCAAGTTAAAGAGCATATTTATGTATCATGCCTTTTTAAAATGAACTTATTTTTCTATAATTTAAGAAAAAATAACTTTCACACATAATTTTTTCTGATTCGAGACCTGAATTTTGACCTAACGACCTCAACTCAGGACCACTCATTTTTCAGAAAAATATTTTCTAGAAAAACATGAAAATATTTTTCTTCGTACCAAACAAACTCTAAAACGAGAAAAAGAACAGGTAAAAAATCTTGTAATCTGAAGTACTTATTTCTTTACATAATAAGAACCAATGAACAATATGGATATCAATATTACTCCTTGGGTTTACCCATTTTTATCCATATCAAATAAGGATCGGGTCGAATATTTTATACTTTTTTACTAGACTCATTTCGACGAATCCATATTCGACTTGACCCATCCATTTTTCATCCCTACTTATTAGTCAGTAAACACATGATGTTGTAAGTGCCTTTTTTCTAGTCTCTCTATGATCGCTTGGTATGCGAGATAAAATGGAATCCCAAATATTATTGTTTATCAGTTTTGAATATGACGTTTAAAATAAATATTTTAAATATATTGCAAACATTATATTTATTAAAACGATACAGTACAACACAATACAATACAATGCAACATGTTATGAAATCATAAATAACAACCCTCCAACATAAATTCAAAATATTCAACCACTCATACAAATATAAATTTCCATAGCTACTAAATTTTTAAAGAGCACAAAAACTCTTTGAGACCATATCCATTTTTAGCACCTGCCTTAGTATAATTATAATAGTCAAGTGTTGTAAAAGGCTTGAAGAGTAAAGGATGCTCTTCATCCACTAGTTCTTTTGGAGACTTCACAGCATATTCTGGTTTTGCTGATGAAAACATTTGAATAGATAATCTATCAGTATTTCCTTGTATATCTACCTTGTGGTAAGGAGATGACAATCTACCATTTGTCCATGCCTGTATAAATTTACATTGTTAGTATATAAAAATTAAAGGCATAACACATAAAAATATATTTTTTATCTTGATATCAGCAGATATCTATGTCCTTCAATTTTGGCTGTGCAAAAATAGGTATAAAGTTGAACAAGTAAACACATGCATCTTACAGGATGCCATGTAGAATGTTTCGTAGAATGCAATTTTCCACATAGGATGTTAAGTAGGACACGTGTGTCTACTTATTCAACTCTATATAAGTTTAAGAGCTTACTATGCTCCGTAGAATGCAATTTGCCACATAGGATGCTAAGTAGGACACATGTGTCTACTTGTTCAACTCTATATAAGTTTAAGTGTTTACTTGTAGGAAGCTCCATAGAATGCAATTTGCCACATAGGATGCTAAGTAGGACACATGTGTCTACTTGTTCAACTCTATATAAGTTTAAGTGTTTACTTGTAGGAAGCTCCATAGAATGCAATTTGCCACATAGGATGCTAAGTAGAACACATGTGTCTACTTGTTCAACTCTATATAAGTTTAAGTGTTTACTTGTAGGATACTCCGTAGAATGCAATTTGCCACAGAGGATGCTAAGTAGGACACATGTGTCTACTTGTTCAACTCTATATAAGTTTAAGTGTTTACTCGTAGGATGCTCCGTAGAATGCAATTTGCCACAGAGGATGTTAAGTAGGACACGTGTGTCTACTTGTTTAACTCTATATAAGTTTAAGTGTCTACTTGTGCATACCTAAAGTTGGAGTGCATCGATGCCAGATAAGGCTAAATTGAATAGCATATTTATACATTATGTCAAACTTACCATCATAACATCTGCTACTAAAACAACATAGGAATTTGGTGAAGCACTACACTCAATCCACTCTCCATTTTTGTAGAGAGCTTGCAATCCAATTTATTGTTGTTTGATTATGGTCATGCAATTACCATCTGTGTGGGAACCTAATTCTGGTTTAGTCTTCTTTTCACCTTCATTTGCCTTATAATTTATAAATCTTGCCAAAAAAAAATTGGAATCCAAGAATTCATCAATGTAATTTTCTAGCCCAAGAGTCTCCAAAATCATCCTTTTAACTATTTCATCCAATTCCAAAATTGGCTTGAAGAAAGACTTTGCCACATTGCTGCCAAATTAAACATACAAAATTTGAACTTGAACAAATAGTAATGCAATATTGTGATACTAATAGTCTACTACAACAAGTCAGAATCGATTATATGAATTTTCACTAAGGTGATATATATAATATATATATATATATATATATATATATATATATATCGCTTCATTTGAGCTCATATACTAATCCAAAATAGAGATATAAATTAAAAAAATTGTAAGCCATTTTATTAATTTTCTACTGATATATAAAATCCAGTATATTAGTCAAAATTATGTAAAAATTACACTTATTATGTATATATAATTTATGTAGGTAGAACTCCATAAGTTACCTTTCACCGTTAGTTATGAAAATTTTCAATTTTTAGGTGCCCTCTCGACCTTTCCACCGATGTTTCTTCCATTGTCTAGGGTATATTCCTGCATTTCATTCCTCCGCCTTACACGGACTTAAAAGAGTACCTAAGGCGGATTAGTGGTTTATTTTCAAAAGGGATTTTTTTTACCGTAGCTTTTAGACAGCTAACAGCTAAGCCACTAATCATACAGCTAATAAAATAAAAGTTCCGCTTTCCCCTACCGATGATGTGCCGAGAAGTGCATTGTTGGAACTGGGTTGAGATTTATCTATCGATATTGAGATTAAATATAAAATGCACTTTCCATACTTCATGGGTGCAACATCAACAAATTCGCTGAGAAAAGACTCATCTATGTCATTATTTATAAATTAAAATATTTTTGATTTTGCAAAATCATTTTTTACACGTGGTCAATTATGATTAGACCACGTCATTAATTAAATCATTTTTTAAAAGGATGAAAGCTCAAATATGCCATCGAACTTTTAGAAAAGACTTATCTATGTCATCCGTTAAAAGTTTGGTTCATCTATGCCATTTCAGTTAATAAATAATGGCATGGATGAATCTTCTCTTATCAAATGGAAATAACATAAATGAGTCAAAAAATTTGACGGATGGCATAGATGAGCCTTTTCTCAAAGTTCAATGGCATATTTGAGCATTTTCCCTAAAAACAATTCTGGTAGCTAGGGAGCGTTTCTCCTTTTAATGTGCCTTACATTTCGTGACTCCATATTAATCGGAGTTCCAAAATAAATACAATTTTTTTTTAAAAGTACCCATGCAAATATAGGAGCAAGAATGATTGTTGTACTAACATGACAAAAAATTATGGCAAAATACATAAATGTGCCCTTTAACTTGGTCTCATTTTACATTTATGTCCTCCAATTTTGAGTGTGCACAAGTAGGCACTTAAACTTGTATAAAGTTGAACAAGTAGACAAATGAGTCATACGTGACATAGTACATGTAGGACACAAATTGCCATGTAGGACATATGCGTTTATATGTTCAATTTTATACAAACTTAAGTGTATACTTGTGCAGATCCAAAGTTGAAGTGCATAAATGTAATCGGCATAATACATAAACATGACCCTTAACTTGGCATCAACCGGCAACTATGACCTTTAACTTTGGGTGTGCACAAGTAGGCACTTTAACTTGTATAAAATTGAACAAATAGACACACATGTCTTACATGGCACCTACATGGCAATTTTTTGTCCTACGTGGCGTCCTACATGTATTATGCCATGTAGGACATGTGTGTCTATTTGTTCAATTTTATACAAGTTAAAGTGCCTACTTGTGCACACCCAAAGTTGGAGGTCATAGTTGCCAGTTGACGCCAAGTTAAGGGTCATGTTTATGTATTATGCCAATGTAATCTGATGTCAAGTTAAAGGGCATATTTATGTATTATGCCAAAATTTAATAAGTGAAAAATGACTCCCATCATACCGAACACATTATATTATAATTAAAAGAAGTTAGACATACCAAAAGTTGGGATTTCCATCAGACTAAAAGGTATTAGCAAGAGTTTCAATACTATTTGGGAGGACCATATCAGTAGATAACACACTACCCTAGAGTGGTAGATTTGGAAGTTGTCCTTCATAGATATGATAAGGTTTCTTTCCATATTCCATCAATTTAGATATTGGAAATTCAAATATTTCTTTTAAATTATCAAACATGCCCTCTCTAATTTCATTTGGAACTTTATCAAATATTTGCTTCAAAACAACCAAATTCTTCTAAGTCTTCAAAAACTTGTTTTTTTGTGGATTCCCATTGTGGAGTGTTTGGTTTTAGCTCTTCATTGGAGAAATCTATGGTGGGAATTTGAAGTTTTGTAGATGCCATTGATGAATAAATTAAAAAGAGAGAAATTAGAAAGATAACAAAAAGGAGAAAGACTTCACAATGTGAAAATTAAAGAGGGAATGGAATATATATTGGCAAACCAATTGGCACAACCTCCGTTCATATTTACTTGTCCAATATTGATTTGACACATAAAAAATAATGAATTAATTTTACTATATCATCATTTAAATATAATAAATTCAATGTTTAGAGAAATACATAGGAAAATGACTATAGTTAATAGGCATAACCCATCGGTGGCCCCCTAAAGTTGGCACCATATTTCACTTAGACACCTTAAGTGTGTGATGATCATTTTAGACACCTCATGTAGGGTCGCGTTTTGTCATTTTGACACCTTTTTTAATATTAGAAAAAATATATAATGGGTGTGTGTTACACTCGTGAATGACGTATAAAGTGACGAATTAAACGATGACATTTGTCATTTGTGTCAAAAGTAATTTTTAAATAATTAATTTTGAGTAAAAATAAAAACTAACCAATGAATTAATGACACGTGATTATTTTTTCCCAAATAATTACAAAATAAAATAAAATTTAACCCAAATAAAAGAAAGTCCCCCCACCCCACCCAATCGTCTTCTCCAAAACACCCTGTTCCCCCCCCTCCCCTGCGGCGCCTTTCTTCTCTGAGGCTTTTGCAGATTGGAATTTTTTATACTTTAGCAACAAAAAAACTTCCAAATACCCCTTTCCTGTGTTTGTCTTCGAAGTACACCTATCCCCTATCCCCTATCCCCTATCCCTTTTGCAAAGACTACCCCCACCCCACATCTGCACACTGTGCACCATTGCTTGATAGTGAATGGAAGACTTTTGCTTTTTCAGAAATTTTTTTAGCTTAGTTTAAAGAAATTCATTCCCCCACAAATTATCAAAATAAGTTTTTATAGATCTTCTTAAATTCGCTTCCCTGCAAATATTAAAATCTTCCAAGAAAGATTTTCATGAGTTTATTCTTAAATTTTAAAAACATTTTTCATCTTTTTTGTTGAAACCTTCATTCACAATGGATGAAATTTAACTTGGGCAAAATGGTGGCTTAAAATGGAGAAGAAGAAGAAAAAAATAATTAAAAATTAACTAAAGAACCATTTCACGCGCTGGTCAATGAGTACATCACACTCATTATGCCATGTAAGCAAAAAGTGTCAAAATGACATAGCAAGACCCTACATGAGGTGTCTAAAATGAACATCACTTAGTTAAGGTGTCTAAGTGAAACATCGTGCTAACTTTAGGGGGCCACCAATGGGTTAGGCCTAGTTAATAATAAGGAAAAATGACATATTAAATTATACTCCCTCCATTTCAAATTAATTGAATGGCATAATACATAAACATGACCCTTAACTTGGCGTCAACTGACAACTATGACCTTTAACTTTGGGTATGCACAAGTAGTCACTTTAACTTGTATAAAATTGAACAAATAGACACATTCGTCTTACATGGCACCTACATGGCAATTTTGTGTCCTACGTGTATTATGCCATGTAAGACATGTGTGTCTATTTGTTCAATTTTATACAAGTTAAAGTGCCTACTTGTGCACACCCAAAGTTAAAGGTCATAGTTGCCAGTTGAGGCCAAGTTAAGGGTCATGTTTATGTATTATGCCTAATTGAATTGTTGAGGTGTTTCACACCCTTTAAGAAAAGAAGATTAAGACATAAATTAGACATTGCTTTCCATTTTTACCCTTATTAATTATTGTCAAATTTATGATTAAAATAACTAACCATTAATTATATAACTAAATCCAATACTAATTAATGAAGCGTAAAATTGAAAGAATATTCTAAAGGCATAATATATAAACATGACCCTTAACTTGGCGTCAACTGGCTACTATGACCTTTAACTTTGGGTGTGCACAAGTAGGCACTTTAACTTGTATAGAATTGAACAAGTAGACACGCATGTCCTACATGACATAATACACGTAGGACGCCATGTAGGACACAAAATTGCCATGTAGGTGCCATGTAAGACGAATATGTCTATTTGTTCAATTTTATACAAGTTAAAGTGCGTACTTGTGCACACCCAAAGTTAAAGGTCATAGTTGCCAGTTGACGCCAAGTTAAGGGTTATGTTTATGTATTATGCCTTTTAGTAATGACTAATGATATGATAAAAATTCGGCCTCATATTTTCAGCCATGGCTTCTCTCTTCGGACCCTCCAATCCAATTCCTCCATCATCATTCGGACAATCAAGAACAGACCCGTTAACCCGACGGAATGACCCGTTAACCCGCCGGAGAGTTACCGTACCAGGATCCAAACCGATCAAACCGGATTCTTCTTCTTCAATGGAGGTTGAGAAGCTGAAGGTGAAGGAAGCAAAGGAAAGGAAAGAGGAAACGAACAAAAAGATAGCTTCACAGAAAGCTGTATCGATTATTCTTCGAAGAGAAGCTGCAAAAGCAGTGATTGAGTATAAGAAGAAGAAAGGGAAATCGAAGAAATTATTGCCTCGTACTGTTCTTGAAGCTCTTCATGAACGTATTACTGCTTTACGTTGGGTATCTGCTCTTAAGGTGCGGTGTTTTTCACTCTTTTTGGTTGTTAATTTTGGAACCCAAATGGGGATTTTGAGTTTTTTCACTCTTTTTGGTTCTTAATTTTGGAACCCAAATGGGGATTTTGAGTTTTTTTTCACTCTTTTTGGTTCTTGATGTTGGAACCCAAATTGGAATATTTTTTTCTGGGAATTGATGATCAGGGTGTAATTCCTTACTGCATATTATGTTTTTTGCTCTTTTTGTTTCTTAATTTTGGAACCCGAGTTGGAATTTTTGGAAGGGGAGCATGATGTAGCTAGTAAAGTTGTTGTCTTCTGATCAGAGGTCATGGTTTCGAGCTGTGGAAAAAATGTCTTGTATGAGGGTAAGGTTGTGTATAATTGACCCTCGTGGTCGAGCCCTCCCTTGGATCCCGCACATAATGGGAGCTTAGTGCGCTGAGCAGCTTTTTTTTATGTGGAATTTTCTGGGAATTGATAATCATGGTATAATTTCTTGTCTGTACTGAGAAGTTACTATTGTAACTGCATATTGTACAGCACCTTTGAAGCAGATATTGAGTTTTTGTGCTCTTTGTTTCTTAATTTGGCACTCAACTCCCAAGTTGGAATTTTTGGAAGGGGAGTATGATGTAGCTATTAACGTTGTTGTCTTGAAATCAGAGGTCACGGATTCGAGCTGTGGAAAAACGTCTTGTATGAGGGTAAGGTTGTGTACAATTGAACCTCGTGGGCGGATCCCGCACATAGTGGAAGCTTAGTGCACTGAGCTGCTTTTTTTTAAGTGGAAATTTTCTGGGAATTGATAATCATGGTGGAAATTTCTTTTAACTGCATATTGTATAGCACCTTTGAAGCAGATATTGAGTTTTTGTGCTCTTTGTTTCTTAATTTTGGAACCCAAGTTGGAATTTTTCTGGGAATTGCTAATCATGGTGCAATCTTTTGTCTGCACCAAGGAAAGTACTATCGTAACTGGCACTAACTGCATGTTGTCCAACACATGTGAAGAACCTAAGTTGGAGTTTTTCCGGGAATTTATAAGCATGGGTCCAACCTTTGATCTGTTTTTCATCGAGCCAAGGGTCTATTGGAAACAACCTCTCTATCTCCAGGGTAGGGGTAAGGTCTGCAATGCCACTTTGTAGGATTTCACTGGATATGTAGTTGCTGTTGATATTGTATTTTCATGTGTTAGAGGAAACATTCTCTAGGTTCCAAATAAAGCAATTTACTCTAAATTCATTTTGATAGTTCAGAAACATTTGCTTATGTTTTGGCGGTGTTACTAAATTCTGTAGAGACGTGCAAGGACCTGACAATCCGTTGTTATCGTGATTCTTTTTGCCCTTCAGGTCTTTGAACTCCTCCAGGAGCAGTTGTGGTACAGGCCCAATGTGGGTATTTATATCAAATTAATTGTTATGCTTGGGAAATGTAAGGAACCTGAGAAAGCTCAATCTTTATTCGAGATGATGGTGGAGGAAGGCTGTGTCGTGAATCAAGAAGCTTACACTGCTCTTCTGTCTGCCTATAGCCGCAGTGGTCGCTTTCACGAAGCTTTTTCTATCCTGGAAGAGATGAAGAACATTCCGAACTGCCTCCCCGATGTCTTCACATACACCATCCTGATAAAATCCTGCCTGCAGGTTTGTGACTTCGACAAAGTGCAAATCGTGCTTTCTGACATGGAATGTATGGGGATCAAGCCCAATACAGTAACATATAATACTCTCATTGATTCCTATGGCAAAGCGAAAAGGTTTGATTACTATTCATTGTTATGGTTCTATTCATTTAAAGTTCTAATTATAACACGACTAGAAATGAGTTTCTATCAACTTACGAAGTCCAAAATGAGAGATGAAACAACTGAAACACGTTAAGTGGATTATCAGATCGAAAACCTTAAGCTGCTCAATCATATCTAACTTGGGTTTTTTGACATCTTTGCTGAGAAAATGTTTTTGTATCCATTGATTATCATTTTCTCGAGGCAGGTGCCTAGCATTAGTTTTCTATGACAGGGAAATTGATTCTTTTCTTTAATTGCCAAAGGTTCAAAGAGATGGAATCCACACTTGTTGAAATGCTGCGGCGAAGAGACTGCAAGCCAGATGTGTGGACCATGAACTCAACATTGAGAGCATTTGGTGGCAGCGGGCAAATAGAAATGATGGAAAAATGCTATGAGAAGTTTCAGAGTGCTGGAATTGAACCTAGTATCAAGACATTCAACATACTCTTAGATTCATACGGGAAAACAGAAAATTACGAGAAAATGGGTGCTGTGATGGAATTTATGCAGAAATACCATTTTTCATGGACCATAGTTACTTACAATATCGTAATAGATGCCTTTGGAAGGGCTGGAGATTTAAAGCAAATGGAATTTCTTTTTAGGCTGATGCAGTCTGAGAGGATAAAACCAAACTGTGTTACTCTTTGTTCTCTCGTAAGAGCTTATGGGAAAGCTGGTAAAGCTGAAAAACTTGGAGCTGTTTTGCGGTTTATTGAGAATTCTGACGTGGCACTTGACACCGTGTTTTTTAACTGCCTAGTGGATGCATATGGGATGATGGGATCCTTCACAGAGTTGAAAGAGGTGCTCGAGATGATGGAACAAAGTGGATGTAAGCCGGATAAGATAACATACAGAAGTATGATTAAAGCATATTCAGTAAATGGAATGACTAACAAAGCAACAGAGCTCCGAAACCTACTTGCCTCATTGGAGAAGGCACGATAGCTTCATAGTTCAAAGACTAACAATAGCAATGAGCCAAAAGGTGATTTTGTGTATCGCGAGTTCTTTGGTCAGATAATTTCTGAGGCACTGTTGTAAGTGGCTTCTGAAATAGTCGAAGGAAATAGTTCTCAGTGGCCTAACATTGAATCTAATGCTGTCAGCAAAGGAAAAGGATTGTGGTTAATCGATCAGCTGACATCACCAACGAAAATGATCAGGTAAATTGTTAACGTGCCTTGAAATGCAACCAGTTCTGTTGTACATCCTTCCTTATCAACTTTTTATCTTGAACTGCATACTGATGAATTGGGGAGAGACTGACAAATACCCTTTCCTACTTCTATTATCGATTTCCACGAGCTCTTTTTAACCAGATATATGCATAACTTCATTATGAGGTAGTTCATTGTGCACCTGCTGATTTATTTGTCTTTGTTTTCATGAAAACTACTCGCTTTCTTCTTCTCCGAGATAGAATTTAACATTTGACAGTGTTTTGATATCTCTAAAACGGAATTTCTTGCCCTTGTCAGTTGGAACTGAACTGCGGTGGAGACAAGCAGTCAATGATTTCTCAAACTCTGGCTTCACAGTATCTTGAGGCTCAATTGAAGTAGCAGCTCTTGGACAGCAATCAAAGGATTATCTTTCTCAAATGTGTTTTTAGGAACTGTTTGCTAAAGCCCTCTGACGATATGCTGTTCAGACTTTCCAAAAATGTTGCCACACCCGTGTTGGATCCTACAAAAATGCACTGCTTTTAAAGGATCCGACATGCACCTGATGACATTCTTGAAGAGTCCGAGCAACATAGCTCTAAAGTTGTATATTGCTCAACATCATATGGATCAATATATTCAGACAAATAAAGTATTGCAGCTTTTATTGAGATTTCCATTCTTGATTTTAGGGAAGCACACAACTAAGAATCCAAAATCGAGTGCGAAAACACTACGTGATTTCTTCTTAGTCTATCACAGTCCTTTATTTTATCTGAGTTTGAGACCGCCAATATGAGCAAGTTCACACGAGAGTAGTTATATCTAGATCACCACCGTTCTTTTTTTTATCCGAATTTGAGACCAGTAATATGAGCAAGTTCACACAGGAGTAGTAATATCTATATCATTTAGCTACATATCAAAATTCTAATCTTATTAGAGGAGCCTGCTAAACTCTAATTATTTTTTTTACCAACATTGAAGAATATGACAACTATACTAGATGGTAAATACTTATTTGCATCGGATATTTACACCAAACTAATCAAGTTATCACGATTAAGTGACTTAATGAAAATGCACGTTGAGTAATCATTGTTAAATGATAAGTTGAGTATTTTCAAATATATACCATTCATTGATTTGACGTAAAAGATAAAGATTGGAATACATTTCTATCCATACTAGATAATGATTTGGAGATTGACAATAAATTGCTCTTGCATATATTGTGTTAATTTTCTTTGAATAGTTATAATTTTATCGAGAAGTCAAACAAGACAATGAAATGAGAGAAAAAGAAAGAAAGAAAATAAGCAACAAATTGAACACATAATCCAAAATCATTTTTTTTGAAATTCCAAAAGTTATTATTGCCTAGAAAATAGGTAGGACAATGACAAAAAACAACAAACTCAAAGTCTCAAACACAAAAAGAAAATAATAATAATAAAAAAAAAAATACTATTACCCTAACAAAACTAGTAAATTGCAATTTTGGCTCCTCACACTATAGATTGAGCACACAATGACACAATATATTTCCTTCTTGTAGTAGTTGTTTTTTGATATAAGCTTCAATGTCAAAAAAAGTTAGCATCGGCTATAAAAATTCTCATTAGTCATATTATCAAGAAGTACAATATGATTGTTTTAAATTTTGTGATGGTTGTCATGACATATGTGATTAGTAGTGATGATTGTGAATTGATATTAGTAGTTGACGATATTAATGATAGTGATTAAAAAATGTGTGATGCTTTATAAGGTGTTGGTGGTAATTGACTGTGGTGGAGATGATATGTAATAGAGATTGACCATAGTAGTGATAGTGACTGATGGTGATAACGGAGGTGGTAGGAACGGCGGTGACAGTGTATATAATTACTATAATGATAGAGGTAATAGGTGTATGATTGATAATGATGGTAATTGTCAATGATGGTTGTGATAACAAGGGTGGTTGATTGTTGGTGATGTTGATGTTGGTAGTTGTGATGATATATGTAGTTTTATAACAATGGAGTTGGTTGATGTTAGTAGTTGACAATGTTGATGGTGGTGATCAAAGAATGTATAGTGATTAACAATGTTGTTTATGGTAGTTGATGTTGGTGCTAAATGCTAATTGTGATTGTGTAGGTGGTTGGTAGTAGGAATTGACTGCATTAGGGCTAGTGGTTGATAGTGACGGTGATGATGACCGTGAGAATGAATATAATTACAAGATGTAGATGGTAAATATGATAGCAATTAGCGATTGCCATTAGTTGTTGCCATTGATGATAGTTGTGATGACAAAGATAATTGATATGGTGGCAAATAGTTGACAACAATAATCGTGGTTGATATGATGGTGGTCATTGTGATGATAAATGTGGTTAGTAGTGGTACCTGGTAGTTATGTGCTCTTTAACTTGGTGTCATTTCACATTTATGCCCTTCAATTTTGGGTATGCACAAGTATACATTTAGACTTGTATAAAGTTGAACAAGAAGACACATGAGTTCTATGTGGCATAATACACGTAGGACACGAATTGCTAGGCATAATACATAAATGTGTCCTTTAACTTGGCTTTATTTTACATTTATACTCTTCAACTTTGAGTGTGCACAAGTAGGCACTTAAATTTGTATAAAGTTGAACAAATAAACACATGAGTCCTATGTGGCATAATACACGTAGGACACCACGTAGGACACAAATTGCCATGTAGGATGTCACGTAGGACGTGTGTGTCTATTTGTTCAATTTTATACAAATTTAAGTGTCTACTTGTGCACATCTAAAGTTGGAGGGCGTAAATGTGAAATGAGGCCAAGTTAAGGTCATATTTATGTATTATTGCTATGTAGGATGCCACGTAGAACGTGTGTGATTATTTGTTTAATTTTATACAAATTTAAGCGTCTACTTGTGCACATGCAAAATTAGAGAGCGTCAATATAAAATACGACCAAGTTAAAGGGCATATATATGTATCATACAAACACAATACTTTTACACTTAACAAGTAAGATCCCTGTACTTAAAATCAAATAAAAAGGGACAAAGTGTATTTTTAACATAGTTAAGAGACCAAAATTTCAATTTTCTCAACATAATAAAACACTTTTAGTACTATTTCATTTCAGTCCCCATTAAAATTAAAACATACAAACAAGTATGCAAATACTTTCCAGAATTTCAGTTTCACTCTCTCATACTTCTTCTTCTTCATCTACCGCTCTTCTCTTCTCCAAATCTCTTCGACCCATTTTTTTTCATCACCCAAAGAACCCTTTTTCATACCCACTTCAGCCCAATCGCCGCCGTGCGTTGTTTTCATCTTCATCGTCAATGGAATCAGCTGCTGTGACGGTTGATTCAGTTGCTGACAAATTGAAGAAGCAGAGTTTGGGAAATGATGGAAGTAACAGTAAACGTATGTTGAAACTTGAAGAGCTTAATTGGGATCATTCTTTTGTTCGTGAACTGCCTGCTGATCCAAGAACAGATACCATTCCAAGAGAGGTCTTTTTTTTTTTTTTTGGTTTCCCTTTTCTGTTTCTTGTTAGTATTTTTGTTTTTTTGTGTTGTATTGAGATTGGGTTTTAATTGAATTTATGATCTTTATTGAATTACTGTTGTGAATTGAATAGTTGGAATTTCATGAATTGTTTACTGATATTGTGGAGTGTGATTTCAAGATGGGATGAGGTAGGAGTGGCCTCCGTGATGGACAAGATGAGTGAGGTGAGGCGGAGAAGATGCACGGATTCCCCAGTGAGGAGGTGTTGGGTATAGTGGGTATAAGGAGAGGTAGAGGTAGGCTGGAGAAGTCTTGGGAAGAGGTGATTAGACATGAATGACACTCGTGTAGCTTACCGAGAACGTGATCCTAGATAGGAAGATGTGGAGGTTGAGGATTATGGTAGAAGTCGAGTGTTGTCTAGTTCCCTTATTAGTATTATTGTTATGACTTTCCTACCATCATTCTTTTGTTTGTGATCTGCCTACTGATCGAAGAACAAATGTGTTTTTTTTGTGTTGTATTAAAATTGGGCTTTAATTGAATTTTTGATCTTTATCGAATTCGTTGTTTTGAATTGAATAGTTGGAATTTCATGAATTCTTCACTGATATTGTTGAGTCTATGTTAGGATCATATTGTAAGGTATGGTCCTTGAGTCTCACATAGGTTAAATGGGAGCTGATGTGGAGCTTATATGGCCTTAGACTCTCCCACCTTATAGCTATCTTTTGGGGTGTGGTTCTCCCTGGATAGTATTAATGATATCAGAGCCACCCACCACCCTTCGTGCCCGCCGGCACCTGACTCGAAAAGGGCTACCTGGGAAAGAACTACCTACTTGTGGAAGAGTGAAAGCTACCCAGTGTGGAGTTGTTGAGGACGATGGTTGCGGAGCGTGGTGGTTTGTTATGATCCTAGTGCAAGGTATGGGACTTGAGTCCCATATTGGTTAGATGGGGAGCTGATGTGGAGCTTACATAGCTTTGGGCTCTCCCACCTTAATAGCTAGATTTTGTATCTGGCTCTCCTTGGTTTGGATCAAATCAAGTTGGGACTTCTAATGCTCTTACTTGTGAAAAGGTTTACGAGACAGTTTCTTTGGTCGGAAGCAAAAAAGACAGTTTCTTTGGTCGGAAGCAAAAAAGACAGTTTCTTTGGTCGGAAGCAAAAAAGTCAAAATCTTGATGCTGTATATGACTATATGTAATAAGTGCTGCAGTCCCTTTCAATTTTAATGTGAGACGTTGTGCTCCCACCAATTTTCTTGATAGATTAAAATTAGTTTCAGTTGAGGTTCCCTTTCTTCAATCCCATGTTTCAGGTTCTAGGTAGGTTCTGTGAATTCAATTCCCATTTGGAAGTATTGGAATTGGTTTACAACCTTTCTAAAAAAGTAAAGAAATATTCTTGTTTCATGGCTCCTAGCTAAATGAAAAACGTTAATCTTCTGATAGTAGTGTCTGCATAGCAAGAAAATTGAAATCCTGGTGTTACATATTAAGTAAGTGCTGCAGTTCCCTTTGACTTTGAAGATGATGAGATGACGTTGATATTGTTGCCTTGAGGTGTAGAATTATGTTGCAAGTTATTTATTGGAGTCAATTATTGTACTTATGTAGGTAATGCATGCGTGCTATACGAAAATGTTGCCTTCTGTTGAGGTGGATAATCCTCAGCTCGTTGTGTGGTCAGAATCAGTAGCAGAGTTACTTGAGTTGGATCCTAAAGAGTGAGGTTTTAATGCTTGCTGAAGATTGTCCTTTCTAATGTATTGTGATGGAAGTGACGCTGAGTTCTTTTAACCTTTCAGATTTGAGAGGCCTGATTTTCCACTTCTGTTCTCAGGGGCATCACCTTTAGTCGGAGCGTAAGTGTCACTTCTCTAGTTTGGATCTTCTTAAACTTTTAATAGCCTGACAGCATGTTAAGTTGAATTTGCTTCTGCAGTGTGCCTTATGCCCAGAACTATGGAGGACATCAGTTTGGGATGTGGGCTGGTCAGCTAGGTGATGGTCGAGCAATAACTCTTGGAGAGGTTTTGAATTCAAAGTCTGAAAGATGGGAGTTGCAGCTAAAAGGTGCGGGGAAGACCCCATATAGCCGTTTTGCTGATGGTCTTGCAGTGCTTCGGAGTAGTATCCGGGAGTTTCTCTGCAGTGAAGCAATGCATAGTCTTGGAATCCCAACTACAAGAGCACTCTGTCTTGTAATGACAGGAAAAGATGTCAGCAGGGACATGTTTTATGAGTATGTTACTCTTTACAATTTTTGTGACATTTAATCAGCAAGAATACTTGCAATCTATTCGCTAAAATTGGTGAAAACCACCTAACCACCTATATAGTAATCTTCATTGTATACTTGGTGTATGTATAGGGAGCCATGTTATAGGATTATGCTCGTGATAGTTGTTTTTAATCCATTCATGTCTGTTTTTTGTTCTTGCTATGCATGACTATATTCATATTCATGCAGCGGGAATCCAAAGGATGAGCCTGGTGCCATTGTCTGCAGAGTTGCTCAATCCTTTCTGCGCTTTGGCTCTTACCAACTACATGCCTCTAGGGCTAAAGAGGACCTTGAGATTGTGCGTACTTTAGCAGATTACACAATTAGACATCACTTCCCCCATCTAGAGAACATGAGTAAAAGTGAAAGCATATCATTCAGCACAGGCGAGGAAGATGATTCGGTTGTGGATTTAACTTCAAACAAATATGCAGGTAATATATTGGTTTTCTTGAAGTGGATAATAGGGGTGGATTGTTTATGCCTGTGCGGAATCTGTTCTCCTTTTTAATGCTGAATTGAGTGTGGCGAAAGAGGGCGATGTTATTGCCTCTTGATGAGTAAAAGAGGGTGATGGTATTGCCTCTTGATGAGTTGTCCTGGTCTCAACATTGAGGTTGTCAGCATGACTCTTAATGTTTTTAGATGCCTCTGCCAGTGGTCCTTTATGTCCTCCCATGTCTAAGTGGAAGGTATATGATATAATGTGTTTTACTAGCCATATGTACGGGTTTGGGAGTGATCTGTCAGGCTTCTAACATCCAGCTGGTGGTTAGTTTGAGGCGAACTTCTATTTTCAGAATCTAGAACACTTACTGTTGAGAAAAGGAAGGACTTTATTGTCATTAAAAGATGCTACTTTTTGGTCTCCATACAATGCGGCAACATTGATTATCTTGAAGTGGATGTAAGGATGGATTGTTTATGTGCTAAATGTCAGTGATAGTAATTGCCTCTTGAGGATAGTACTTGTCTCAGTATTTCCTTTGTCAGCAAAGTCTTAATGGCCTCCTCATTTTTACCTGTTTCTGCCACTGGACTTCTTGATCCCCCCCATGTCTATGTGAAGGAGGATAATACAATCTTTTGCTTGTCATTTGTGTGGTCTTTGTGATGATCTACTAGAGCTCCACCGTCCAGATTAATATAGTATCAAGCAATGTTCTAGAGTCCAAAAATTTAACGTTGGGGTCTGGGGAGAGGTAAAGTGTACTTTAAAATGCTTTTCCTTGAGCCGAGGGTCTATCGGAAACAGTACACTCTACCCTCCCCAGACCCCGTTTGTTGGACTACACTGGGTATGTTGTTGTAGGAAAGGAAGTGCCTTATTGTCATAAAAAGATTCTACCTTTGGTCTTATAAGAGAGAAGACCATATGTTTTAGTTTCTGTTCGTAAGTATTTTCAATTCATCCGACACGGGGAAAAATGGACTTGGAGTTTACATGTATTCTTGTGACATAGTTCTTACTTCATTTTTCATTACTTTCTGTACTATTTATTGTGCATTTTTGTCACGGAACTGAAGAAAAAAATATGTTTATCTGCATGTTTTGTCAAATTACTTTTCTCACATGCATTAATTCATGGATACATTTTTTCAGCATGGGCAGTGGAAGTTGCGGAGCGGACTGCTTCCACGATTGCAAGGTGGCAAGGTGTTGGTTTCACACACGGAGTGATGAATACTGATAACATGAGTGTGTTAGGCCTCACCATTGATTATGGCCCTTTTGGATTTTTAGACGCGTTTGATCCCAGTTTCACACCAAATACCACTGATCTACCTGGCAGAAGATACTGCTTTGCAAATCAGCCGGATATAGGTTTATGGAATGTTGCTCAGTTTGCTACTACTCTATCTACTGCACAGTTGCTAAATGATAATGAGGCAAATTATGCCATGGAGAGGTGACGAAAAACACTACCATTTGCTGGAGTGTATTCTTTCCGTTGCTGGTCTTCATCTTTATACTGTTGAGTGACGTTTCATCTATTCACTTATTTAGGTATGGCATCAAATTTATGGATGACTATCAAGCTATCATGACCAAAAAGCTTGGTTTGGTCAAGTACAATAAACAGATGATTGGTGAACTACTTAAGAATATGGCTGTCGATAAAGTTGATTACACAAACTTCTTCCGATTACTATCAAACATCAAAGCCGATCCTACAATTCCAGATAACCAGTTACTGATTCCTCTGAAAGCTGCTCTGTTGGATATTGGTCAGGAGCGCAAGGAAGCTTGGACAAGCTGGGTGAAATCCTACATACAGGAGGTATGTATAATTAACTTCTTTTCTTTGAATTAGGAGTCATCTTCTTCTTGAGCTCAGTCGTAGTCTTGTAATGCATTGTAAATCATGTCGACAAAGTCATATCGTCCTTGCAAGTTAAATCCCATTGCTTAACTTGTTCACTAGTAACTAAGGGTCGAGCAACATAAGCATGATGGAGCGCTATGAGGTCCCTTGCTTTTGGACTATTTTCGTAGTGCTCTCATTTGTGTGGAAGAGCTATTTGCCTCACCTGCTTTGTTCCCCTTAGACACAGGCTGCTCAGTGGAAAGGTCAAATAATTACTCTCCAGGAAAGATAACTCCTCTACCCATCGGTGGATTTAGAATGAGTTTGATCTTATTATATGTATACATTTTAACTTTCTTTTAGTTCGAGTCGAAAGAAATAGGTATAGTTGAACTACTAAACCCATCCTAGATCCTCCCGACCCCTCCATAGTGTAGAAACATGAAAATGAAAAAGGGTAAAGAGAAGAAGGAAAAACATAAGGGAAAGATGTAAGTACTAGCTTAAGTAAATACATAACTTCATTTTGTTGCAACTGTAATTGTATTTTTAATTGTTGTCGTCAACGATGGTAATTCTGGCGTGAAACCATCTATGTTGTTTACAATTTGTTATTTTGTTCGAATAACAAATTGTATCCATGTATAAACAATATAATTTTTTGCCGAAGGGGGTTTGGATGAAACCTTGGCCCTATCTAGCTCCAACCCTGCGCTTCTCCTTCTCTGTAATTTTTTCTTGCATGCAAGATGCCTTAACTAGCCATTATCTACTCTACAGCTCTCTACTAGTGGTGTATCGGACGATGAGAGGAAGGCATCGATGAATTCTGTAAATCCAAAGTACATCCTTAGAAACTATCTATGCCAAAGTGCAATAGATGCAGCTGAACAAGACGATTTTGGGGAGGTCAGACGACTACTGAAAGTTATGCAACGTCCATTTGACGAACAACCTGGCATGGAGAAGTATGCGCGCCTACCTCCAGCTTGGGCTTATCGTCCCGGTGTAGGCATGCTTTCTTGTTCCTCATAAATTCTCTCTACTGTATAATACAAGATATTAACTTGTATATGCATTAGAAATTTTAGCTCAAAGTTCTTGTAGTAATGTGTAAAAGGTATAGCTATTCCTTTTTTATATCGCCTTTTTTCGGAGGGTGGGGTGTGGGTGAGGATGGGGGGTGGGTTTGTAGCATTTCCACACGTATTTTGTGTTGGAGAATGCATTTTTTCGCGAGTTCCATACCAATATAAACTCAATTAGCTTGTTTGTTTTGACCATTTGATCAATCATTTCCTCTTGAAAGGTATCGCGTAAGAAACTGTGTATCGATCGAAAGATGAGATTGGAAGATCTTTGACATCCCTACATGCATTAAGCGCAGAGGTGGATTCATGATTTGAACGTTATAGTGATTGGTTATCGTATTCAAAAAGTTGTTCTTTCTTTCTCCGCGCTCTATCTCTCTCCTCCAATTGCAGTAAAATCTCTCTATAACCAGAGGCGTATCTAGAATTTCGAGACGAAGGGTGCACTATTGTAAAAAGGTGGATCTAAGATGTAAATTTGATCGGATATATCTATACATATATCAGATTCAGATTTCTAATCTCACATAGAGAGGTGCATCCAATCATCGCCACATAATATGATACTCCGAGTATGGGTTCACACATCTATATTTCAATATTTTTTTTAAAATATAACACTATTATATATGATCTCGGGAGGTGAGCATGGGTTCACGTGAACCCGGTGACCCCCCCTAAATACACCTCTGTCTATAATAACATCGTTTTTCGAACTTCTTTTTATGCCTATTTTAGTGCGATTACTTGTTACAAACCTATAATAGTATTTGACATTTAAATTTTATTTAGTTGTTATATACAAACATGTCATTTTACAAAAATGTTAGGAAACTAAATTTATTCTCATAACCTGAATTTTCCAACTAATAAAGATTTTTTCTTTTGACCATATTTAGATGATTAATTAATGATAGAATGATTAATTTTTAAAAAAAATATGTGAATATTCACTAGCAATGATATAAAAATGCACATTTTCAGTAATTGAGGATTAAATATGCATAATTAAATATCATATTAATTTAGGATCAGTCGGTAAATTAATCAATTTGCTCTTCTGCTTCAGTTTCCTCTATTTACATTTAGTACTTTTTTCGTCGTTTCTGTTTATTTGTCTTATGATGGATTGCAAGATTTTTTTGTAGTTGTCTGACTAGAAAGAAATTGACTAAGAAGTTGAACATACAACAATAGATCAATTCATTTAACAAGATCTATTCGAATTAAATTAGAATGGATGAAATTATAACGATAACAAAATAGCAAGATGAATAATGCAAAAGAAGTAACAAGTAGTAGTAAAAATAGAAGAAAAAGATACTATGTGAATACTAACTAAAACTAATAAATAATGACAAGATGAGCCGATGAGACTACAAAGATGTTTTTCCCACTTAAAAGTAAGACAAGACTCGGCTATCTACAACCTTTCTAACTTTTACGGTGATCTTTGATTTCTATTCCTTTGTATTTAAGATTTTGTCCTTAGTAAGCTAAAGGTGTATCATGTACTGCCTAATCACCTCCCCCATTCTTCTTCGACGTACATTTACCTCTCCTAAAACTTGGTACAATCAACCTCCGACACTTTCTTACTGGTGCATTCATGCACGTCCTCTTAACATGCCCTAACCATCTCAACCTTGCTTTCCTCATTTTGTCCGCCACAAAGATCATTTCCACCTTATCTTGTATAATTTCATTCTTATTTCTATCTTTCCTTGTATATTCACACATCCATCTTAGCATCCTCATCTTCAGTGCCTTTATTTGTTATAGTAAAAATTTGTTACATAAATTGATCGTTAATCAAATCTGACTGTATATCTAAGTTGCTCGGATTCTGTAAAAATATTGCCGCACTCACGTCGGATCCTTCAAAAATAGAATCCAACATATATTCGTCGACATTTTTGAAGAGTCCGAATAACATAGTTATATATTATATTATTACTGTTTAGAAGCATGCATCCTATTTTCTTTCCCAACTAACCTTAGCTGTGCTTGTTTGAACTTGAAAAAACTTAGATTCAAATGCTTAAAATATAATACAAGAAAAAGTACACAGAATAAAGTGGACTAATTTGGTATCTTGTGAAAAGTCACATGAACATGTTCTTTTATATAATATAGTCTTAAAAATTAGAAAAATTGATTTGAATCAAAGAGATCTACTTAATATTAGTCAAATGAGGTCTCACATGTTTTGTTGCTTCCATGGAGTTATTTACATTTTTGCCCCTATATTCATGTGCTAATCTTAAATTTTTGTTCCTCGTAACAAATAATTTTTTCTCAAGTCATAAATTTATCTTTTCGTATCATAATATCCCACAAGTTACATTCGAACCTGATTTCAGTTTCTAAAAAATACAAAGAGCAAACATTAAAGAACATATTATTTGAAAGACAAATCGTGTAATTTTATACTTCAATGTCCCCCTCCCTTATTAAACAACAACAGTAAAAAAAAAAGAAAAAAAAAAGGAAAGAATTAAACCAACTATAGACTATATCCTTTAAATATTACCATCATTTTTTCTTATATTTTATCCATTTACACATGTTTTGTCAGATTTAATCACAAGCCATAACTTAAGTATATATCAAGAATGGATTCCTCTTTCTTTCTTTATAAACCAAATATACTTCTCTATTTTTCATTTGAAATTAAAGTTCTCCACACTATGGAAAATAGTCATAGAACATTATTTCTTCTTACTTTTATCTTATTTTTCTCTCATTTATTCATCATGGTTTTTTCACTTGAAAACACATTAATTCTTGAAGGAATAAAATCCCAATATTCAAGAAGATTAATGGTTTCTTTCAATTCAATTTCTACAAATACTGGCAAAGTGAATGAGAAGAAAGTTTTGGAGAATGGTTTAAGAAGAAAGCCTAGAAGTTCTTCAAATCCAATTCAAAATAAAATACACCATTGATATTTTTATTTATTTTAATCTTCTTTTTTTTTTTTTTTTTGGTTTCCTTTTAATTTCATTCTTAACAATTTAGGATACAATGAAGAAAGAGAAATTAACATTTTTTCTCTTTTTTTTTTGTAGTTATAGGAATGATAGTGTTGAGGTTTAATTAGTTTTTATATATTTGTTTCTTTTTTACGAGTGAAGGACTTGCAAACTTCTAGTTTAGCTGGTAAGCACTTTTGAAGAGGGATTCACATGACATTTTAGGAGAATTTCATTCCAGAATGGGAGAGAAAGGCGAAAGGCTTTTACTATGCATAACAGAAGTTCACATGGTATATAAGCGCATTTTTGGACAAGTTCTATGATGGCATAATCCAATGGACAAATTTGTAAGATTTGTTGGGCTGAAGCAAACAATACGTATCATGGATTTGGATGGTAACTTTTTCAATCACAAGTTGATATGCTTGTGTCATGTGTGAGTGTTATATTCCTCTATTCTTATTAGTTTTATGAAAATTTAAAATTGTGAATCAATTGATTAAGGTAGGAATGACTAGCTAGATTGATTTTATTTTTTATAATGTATAACTTTGATGAATATGCAAATATATACTTTATTGTTATTGGAGTTCCTTCCTTTATTTTCCTTATTTTTCTAATTTTGATGAAGTGAAAAGCTATAATATTGTTGTACTTTTTTTTTACTATATAGAAGGGTAGAAGGGCGGATCCATTATCCACCGAGTTTAGAAGGCTGTGATTGGTCTAAAGGACGGGTCACGGACGGATTTCTCGGTTATCAAAAAAAAAGAAGCTATATTGTTGTACTTTTTTTACTATATAGGAGGAGATCATCTAGTACAATTTCGCTGCAAAAAAGTAAAATATTATTATAGAAAGCATATAATATAAGTAATAATAAGTATCAAAAAGGGTACGGTGAGATAGAAGGAATCAAAATCCTCTTATCCGATTAAGATCTCAGCTTCAAATTTTGTGAATGAAAAAGCTCTAGATAAGGAGTGTTTGTCCCTTTAATGAGCTTATGCGATGTGAATCTGAATTAATCAAGTCAATAAGTTCCTAAAGCAATACCAAACCAAAAAAAAAAAAAAAAGCAATGCACCTTTTTTGCCTACTTGATTTAATATGTAAGCCTTTACATTCAGTATCAATTTGAAAAATAAATGTCAGATGATTAAAAGAAACATTACTCCTAAAAAAATTAATTTAATTTTATTAATGTACAAATATTGCAAACACTTTTTGAAATTCTATACGAGGACTTTTTAGGAGATCACCCATTCTAGAAAAGTATTCTCATCCAATATACTTGATTTCGATATTATAATAGAATCCGATGTGTTAGTGCTAGTATAATTGCATCTCAAATTTTGCATAGTATGATTTTGGTCTCCAAATTAGATTAATGAATTCCGAACATCGAATGATTATTAAAAAAATGAAAATCAATAGGGCAAAAGAGGAGGAAAAAACCAAGAAAGGAACAAAAAGAGTAAGCACATGAGCCATGAGACAGATTCAAAAATGGCATTGAGGATGCACATGTTATCTCTTTCAAATTTCAATTATAATTAGTAAAATATTAGGTGTTTATAAAGAATTATTTTTATAATTTATTAGTTTAAATTCAAAACTTTAATTAATTAAAATATATAATTATTGGTGGTATATCCCAACACCAATATCCATATTCGAATTCATATTCTAAAATTTATGTGCTAAATATATAATTATAAATATGAATTCATGTTTTAAGACTCTAAAACGCCCAAAAAAAAATAATGCATATACTAATACATAGGAAAAAACGCCCATAATTATAAATTCATGTTTTATGACTCTGAAAGCCTAAATAAAAAGGATGAATGCTAGTATGCCAGCAAGCAGCAGTAACGGATCCAAGATTTTCATTGGGAATATAAAATTAAGCACCCAAATACAAACTAACCATAAATACTCGATGCGAATAAGTATTTACCATGTTGCACATACACTATCATTGCTCACACACAATAGCCAAGTGACAATCAAGTTACAATATAAAATCTAGAATCATAAATGCACTAACACCCTCTTAGGCAGCCGCCAGGATTTGAAATTTATAGGTTCTGACGATCCCTCGCTTGTCACTAGGTTCATACTTCATAGTTAATTATATGAACATATAGAGAAATTAGGCCAAAGCTATTGAGTTCTACCGAAGCCGTACCATGTGTTCTCCATCCACCCTTAGCAACCCCAACTCCATCTTTCTCATTTGTCATTTGGAGACCAGTTAGAAAGCACCAGTTTATGCCAATTGCAACACCGCGTGTAGAAGATTGGATGAAGTTCGTAGGGAATCACATTTATGTCGTAAATTCCTCTCAGCATCTTGAGGACTACAAAGAGTTGATGAATTCTGCAATAAAAACTACCATCTGGGAATCATAGGCAGGGCTTTCCAACTCAAAGTGGCCAATACCTTCAATAAGATGAGTCTCGACACGTCCTGCTGCAGATCTAAGTTTGTTGTTCAGCTGTTTAACGGTGGTGAATCCATCTTGCGTCCCCATGATGAAGAGCTTTGGTTTAGGCGACTTTAATACGTTTTTGTGATGTCGCCCGAAGAGGACCGATGCCAATAAACCAAAAGGGTAACCAATGCTTACATAGCCCATAATCTGTTCAACCTGATCTACAACAGATCCTGCTATTGGTGCACCTGTTGATAATGTATATGGATAATGAGACAACAACAACAACAACAACATATCCAGTGTAGTCCCACAACCCACAATGTGGGGTCACGGAGAATAGAGTGTACGCAGACCCTATCCCTACCTCAAGTATGAAAAGCAAATACAGTAGCAAGGAGCCATGTTTAAAACAATTAAGAAGGGAACAAGTAGCAACAACAAATAATACGATAATTGTTAACCAGTGCAAGCTGGATGTATTTATCAATGCGGCAAGTTCCAGAAAAGAATCAACTGCATATGTTACTACAGAATCTTTGGAACATCTTCTCTCATTGATTTAGAAGTAGCTGTGTTGTGAAGAAGCAAAAGTACTAGTAATCTGCTCAAACGGCATTTGACATGGTATATTGGAGAATATGATAGAGAGACGTGATTTTATTTCTTACCAAAGCAATGCAACGAGCACTTAGATGAGTCAGGCAACCGATTGAGAAGGTGTAGGAGGGAATGAACCAACCATAAAGAGGATATATATCGAAGAATTTATAAATAGAGCTGAATGAGTAATCATTTTAAACGCTCAACTGGATTCTCTCTCTTTAACCTATTTATTCCTCCTTCTCTTCAAGTTCTCTTCCTACTTCTAGCACTTAAACTAAAGAATTGATCAGGTTTAACCTGAAAAGATGGTCTTACTTGTCCTACATTCTACTTTCCACCTTCCATTACTTAAAAAGACAACTTCAATCTCATGCTATATATACTTACGTTTTCATACATCACGACAGGCTTGAAAAGACCATAAAGGACCATAGTTTTTGTTCTAGACATGTTTAAACTTAGGCAGCAACTCACCTTGATTTTACTATTCAGAGAAGGCAATGGAGAAAGTTCAAAGTGAGGAGATTACTGAGACAGGCATATATGGGAGGATGGGAAAGCAGTGATCTTCAGAAACTTCCCTTCTTCCAAAAGGAAAAGGAAAAGACATGCATCATCACAGAGCAAAAAACAGTTTTATCTATTTATTGCCATTGTGTGCATTTTTTGTGGCAAAGCTTTCTATAAATAATTCATGGTCATTAATGAATTTGCCAACAGAGGAAAGTTATGAGTCAACTCCGCCAGGGACGTGATTTTAGAATCCTAACGTTCTTGAGAATTGCTGTTGCATACGGATACCACAGAAATATCACAGCCAGACTAGTTTGAAGCTCACTATTCATAATTCATCAATCTGATTGTTTTATGGTAACATTTCCTTTTTGCAACATGACATGATTAAATGTGTACTACTTTAGCGTCCTCGATTTTTATGGACAAGGAAGAGAAAGAATGAAACATCCAACACCTATGCCATTAAAATAGCAGCAAAAGAAAATAACAACTATGGAACTTGAGTAGCAGCAATTCATGTCTGCATAAAGGATGGATGTCAAAGACACCAGTATATGCAAAATAGAGGTCTCACCCTTACAACAACAACAACAACATCCCTAGTGTAATCCTACAAGTAGGGTCTGGGAAGGGTACAGTGTATGTAGACCTTACCCCTACCTAGGGCGGTAGAGAGGTTGTTTCCGATAAACCCTCGGCTCATGGAAGAACATATCAAAGAAAATCTCAAAAGAAATAACAAAGGTGAAGAAATCTTGGAAAAATACTATAAAAAGGATGACACAGCATTCTTTTTTAAAAAAAAAAAAAGAAGTGCAACTGCAACAAAATAATGTGATAATCGAAGTACAAGAGACTGTAGATAGTATCAAACAGGTCTAATTTAGAGGGAAAACCCCATAATTCCAAAGAACCAAACCACCATCTATATACACTGACGATAAAAAATATATTTACATTAACAGTCTATGTTGCTTGGACTCCTCAAAATGGCAACAGCTGTGTGCGTTGAATCCTCCAAAAGTAGTGCATATTTGGAGGATCCGGCATGGGAGTGGCAACATTTTTGGAGAGTGCGAGCAACATAGCTATCAATGCAATTTTACCGATTATAGTGTGTTATAACTCTATTTTAAGATTACCATATCAAGCTTGATACAAAGAGTTACCTATTACTATAGGTCCACTTAACCTAGTAGTGTAATCAGAGCACATAACATAAAGTCCTTAAGAAAAATCTAAACTTTAAGAGTGCAAGAAACTTGTAAAAGATATTCCTCTCAATAGACCTCGACAACCACAAGTTACCAGCTTCAAAAAAAAAAATCCTTGACAACCACCTAATATTGAATATGGATGAACCAAAACCACAACCTATTAGTTCTCTTTGCTTCCTTCTTCTCCTACTGAAACCATGCAGCAGTTTCCTATCAAATGCAACTCAAGAACTAGCTTATTTGATAGGAATCAACTTATATATCCTTGTAATCCGACAAACTCAACGCATCTAGCTGTCTACTACACTAAACTAGAGGATTTAGCTAACAATTAAAGCTACCAGAAAACAGTCAGTTATTCTCTTAAAATTAAATGAACTGATGACACAATGCACTCTTTATTTGGAAAACACAAGAATGACACAAAAAAATTGGAAATTGTGGCAATACTATATCAGGGCCATTGAATCAAACATCAAACATATTCATCAGACAGGCTTAATATAGAGACAACCCCATCATTCCAAAGAACAAAAAAAAATTTATATACACACTAAAAATCTATGTTGCTCAGACTCTTCAAAAATGCCAGTGGGTGCATGTCAGATTCTCCAAAAGTAGTGTATTTTTGGAGAATCCGATAATGGTGCAGCATCGAAAGTGAAGAGTCCATGCAACTCGGCTAAAAATACAAAACTATCTACTCTATCAGTGTAACTTAACCATTAAATGAACTGACACAATGCAGCCCTTGTTTGGAATAACTCAAGGATACAACATACCCAGTGTAATCCCACAAAGAGTTAAGTTGGGCCTGAGGAGGGTAGGTGTACACAAACCTTACCCCAACCCTGGAGGAAAAGAGGTTGTTTCCGATAGACCCTCGGCTCGATGAAAAACAGTTCAGAAAAGGAAACAACATAAATGAAGAAGTCATGGCACAACATTATAGAAAGCATGACAAAGCATAACTACAACAAAACAAAACAATAAAATACGATAATCGAAGTATAAGAAGCAGCAAACAGGAAGCTACATGAGTAATACTATGACTACTAGTTTGGAAGGATAAGCAAGACAACACTCTACTACCTGCTAACCTACTACCCTAGCTTCTAAATTGTGGAATACTATATCAGCTCCATTGAATCAAACATCTTAATTTAGAGAAAACCCCATAATCTTGAAACACCAAAAAACACATCTATACATAAAAAAGGGAAAAAAAATTGAAATTCCAAATAAATATACCTGCAGAAGAACCCACCAACAAAATCTTGTTTACAGATAGATTTTCACAACCCCATTTACAAACAGCCACCACATCCTTAATTTCCTTAAACCCAGTAATAGAAGGCTTCCCAGTTGATCTTCCAACACCTCTCATATCAAAGGTCAAAACTTTATACCCCTTTCTTGATAACCCACTTGCTATTCCTCTCAATAGACTCTGACAACCACCTAATATTGAATATGGATGAACTAAAACCACAACCCATGAGCTATTTTTGCTTATTTCTTCACCTACTGCTTCTTCTTCTTCATCTTCACATGGGTTTGGTTTGAAAATGTTGGTATGGAGCTTGACCCCATCACTGGTTTCTACTGTACAAGAATCTATGGTAGGAGTTCTTGACATTTTTGATGATTTGGGGAAGAATGGGACAGGTGAATTGGCTGTTTAGTTTTTTTGGGGTGAAAATGACAAATTGGATAAGTTAAAGGATCAATCTTTGCTACTTTTATAAGTTTTCTTTATATCTCCTCCTTTTTATAAGCCTATCTTTTAACTTGATTTCGGGTGACATCGTTGGATAAGTTAAGGATCAATCTTTCATACTAATAATATGAGAAGTCTTGTCATAACTAGTAAAATTATAGTCGTGATCATGACGTCATGGATTTAGACTATGAAATAATAATTTCTTAAAAAAATATTGGATAAGATTATATATAATAGACTCTTGTGGTCCAATTCTTCTCTGATTTTCGCACCTAACGGAAACTAAGTGCACCGGGTTGTATGTGAATGCACTTTCAAGATTATTTTTTTTTGGTAATTGTAATTCTTATTACCAGATATGTCAATGTGTACAATTTGGAACTCTGAATATGGACACTTTCAGAATTTAAACTTGATCAATTTAACTTTTAAAGTTTTTAATATTGTACTTGTTGCATATGCTTTTAAAATTATAAATTCAAACTTGGTATTAATTAATATTTAATATATTTTCACATATGTATTTATGCTTCAAATTGAAAATAATTAATAGGTGTTTAACCATAAATATTAAATATTTTTCTAAAATGAGCAGATCATTCAAACTTGATTAATTTACCTAAAATAAATAATTAAATTTGATCCAAAAAAGTAATATCATATAATGAGTAGATGACAAAGAAACAAAATAAACAATTTATTTCTTTTTGCCACATTTACATTAGCTGGTTTTATTTCATTCTAATCCATAAATAACCAAAATTGTATTCACAAAATCTAATAACTATTAATTAAAGCAAAGTATGACCATTTTAAAAAGAAGGAAAAATTGAATCATTATTCACCAAGTGATTTAGTTCCTCTAAAAAAACTCAAAAAATTTCTTTAGAAAATGGACTTTTCAAAGACGAATTTTATCGTTAATTCATATTTTTTTTTTTATAAAATCACTAAATAATTGTTAGCTTAGAAAATTGGCCCCATATGATATAATTATGTATTAGTTTTGACTTCTTTTATCGTCCAAGTTTATGTTTGTAAATCTATTTTTTAGGTACACTAAAAAAATGTTATAACCCTAAGAGGATGAAATTATATATCCTCATTATTTTTTTACAAGTTTAACAAGAAGAAGATAATTTAATGATTGATATATATCTTTGTTTATTCTATGTTTATATAGGAAAACACTTCACAGTCTTTACAAATTAGAAGCAGAAGAAAAAATTGCTGATATATCTAATGACAAAATGGATAATATCGATCAAGATTTTATAGGAGTTATTGATGTGGGATCTCACAAGTATTGTTGTCTTTTTGAATCTCGACTTTTCAGTCAGATAAATTCATTGCTAATCTATCATTAAATTTTATGTATCTAGTAAAATAATATTACGATAAATTCTTAATGTTTAATGTTGAAAGTTATGTCGCCTCTATTTCTTTTAGTGTTTGATTTACAAAAGATAGATGCATATTTTTTTTTACAAAAAGAAAAGAAAAAGAAAAAGATGTTATAAATAGATTTGATCATGGAATAATATTTAGCCCTATCTATAATGAAGAAGTTTATGTTGTGGTTTGTTATCTTTTTGTACTTTAATTGAGAATTAAAATTTTGACGATTAAAAAGAATACTTTTTTTCATCTGTTTTATGTAACATTCTTTCCTCTTTAATTTATTATGAAAAAAATAATTTTAGAACTTAGAAATGATTGAACTTTGAACACAATATCTTTTTACCCCTAAGGACATATTTTTATATATATATAGACATAGATTAATTAATTTGACTTGACGTGAAGGAAAGAATTTTGACACTTATAGTCTTAAATGTGTCATAATATTTGTGATAAAATGGAAAGTTTAAGGCTTTATTATTATAGACATATGTCATTTTTTAAAACAAATTGACAATAAAATGATGTTACATAAACTGAATGAAAGGAGTATCTAACATATTTAAGACCAAAAGTCTTTTTTTTTCCTTTCTTAAATTCATTGTGAAATCAAATGTACAATATTAAGATCATAAAACTTAGGTTATTAGTTCCTTATTAGTGCTAATTAAAGATCGAATTCAGTTATGATTGCGAAGGCAAACCATAACAAGTGAAGCTTACAAGAAGGTGCTCGAGTTTATAGGCGCTCTTTAGGTGTTTTGAATTTCTTTTATCTTCTTAGTATGATAATATTTCACAGTTTATTATCCGTGCGGATCAAAACTATCTTCTTCTTCTTTTCCAAGTTATTTGTGTTTTGAACCAAAAAAAATTGTTGCATAATTGAATTTGCATAATTCAATTGATGATCTATGAAAAATTATTTGGTGTGTCAACTCATGTGCTAATGTTCATATTTTTTTCTCTAATTAGTTCAACATAAAGCGTTTTTTATCATCAAAAAAAAACTACATCAACTTCTTTTGTTTTTTAATTTGACCTAGGAAAAAAAATATCAAATTATTTGATTTTCTCATATATATCATAGTCCAACTTTTTTATTTTAAAAAAATATTTTATACTTGAAGATAAATAAGTTTCGTTATATAGTACATGACCTAATAATATAAAATTTTACTACATGAAAAAAAAATAAAGAACAGTTTGTGCACTAAACTCCCATTAAACACGGGATAATGATAATCAATTTCTTTTATTTTTTGACCTAGGAAAAAAATTAAACATCGAATTACTTGATTTTTTATGTATCGTACTCCAATTTTTTATTTTTAAAAAAATTGTATATATACTTGAAGATATATAAGCTACGTGGTATAACACATGCACTCTATAATACATGACCTAATAATATAAAATTTTATTACACAAAAATAAAGAGCAGTGCAATGTACTAAACTCCTATTACAATTTAAAAAGTCCAAAACTTCCACAACAAGGAATAATGAAACGATAAGTTAAATTATTTATTTTTCTTCTCTTATAAAAGAAGACAAAAAAAATATTCTTGATCATCGTTATTTTTACACAAAGTCGAAAAAATAAAAAGGGAAAAAAATGGCAAAAATTGAGTTGGATGATTTAATTGATCAACCAAAATCTCAAGCAAGAGGGATTCGTAGCAAATATTCTGCAATTCAAAATAGTATTTCTGGTAATTTTTCGTGTTAATTTTCGTTGTTTATGTGTTATTTTTCTTCATATTTTGTAAAAAAGATGAATTAAAGTTGTCTGTGATTTAGCTCAATATATTGAGCTTGAATCGTGGAAGCAGTCACTATTATTAAGTCGTGAAAGCCATCACTAATGCCCGAAAAATTGTTTGGTCGGTCAGCTCATGAGCTAATGTTCTTTTTTTTCTCTAATTAGTTCAACATAAAGGTTCTTTTTTCAAAAAAATAAAAATAAAAAATATTGCATCAAGTTCTTTTGTTTTTTGACCTAGAAAAAAAAACTTGATTTTTCCATATATATCATATTCCAATTTTTTTATTTTAAAAAAACTATATATTCTTGAAAGATAAATAAGTTACGTGCTATAACATGTACACTACATAATACATGACGTAATAATATAAAATTTTATCACACTAATAAAAATAAAGAACAGTCAGTGCACTAAATTTCCATTACACGTAGGATAAGGATAATTAACTTTTTTTGTTTTTTGACCTAGGAATAAAATTAAACATTAAATTACTCGATTTTTCCATATATATCGTACTCCTTTTTGTTATTTGTTTTTTAAAAAAAACATATATATACTTGAAGATAAATAAATTACGTGTTATAACACATACACTATATAATACATGACTTAATAATACAAAATTTATTACACTAACAATAATAAAGAACAATTTGGTGCACTAAATTCCCATTACACGTAGGATAAGGATAATCAACTTCTTTTATTTTTTTTGACCTAGGAAAAAATTAAACATCAAATTACTCTATTTTCCCATATATATATCGTACTCCAATTTTTTTATTTAAAAAGAAATTATATATACTTGAAAGATAATTAAGTTACACACTATATAATTCATGACCTAATAATATAAAATTTTACCACACTAATAAAAATAAAGGATAGTATGGTGCACTAAATTCTCATTACACGTAGAATAAGGATAAATAAGTTACGTGCTATATAACAAATACACTATATATAATACATGTCCTAATAATATAAATTTTTAGTCCGATGTACTAAACTCCTATTACACGTAGGATAAGGATTTTTAATTAAAAAAGAAGTCCATAACTTCCGCAACAAGGAATAATGAAACGATAAGTTTATTTTTTTCCCCTCTCTTATAAAAGGAGACAAAAAAATATACTATTTTTACGCAAAGTCGAAACAATTAAAAGAAAAAAAAATGGCAAAAATTGAGTTGGATGATTTAACTGATCAACCAAAGTCTCAAACAAGAAGTGTTCGTAGTAAATATTCTGCAATTCAAAATAGTATTTGTGGTAATCTTTTCGTATTTTTTTTTGTTGTTTATGTGTTATTTTTCTCGATATTTTGTAAAAAAAGATGAATAGAAGTTGTTTGTGACTTAGCTCGATATGTCGTGAGTTTGAATCGTGGAAGCAGTCATTATTGTTGAGTCGTGGAAGCCGTCACTAATGGTTATATTAAGATATAAGTTATTTACGGTGAAACGCTTTGTGGGTCGTGTTAAATCCTTTTTATTATTATTATTATTATTTTGTAAAAAGTTATTAATTTTTTTTTGTTTTTGATGTGTAATACAGAGGGAAAAGATGATATTGGAAGTGTTAATTCTAAGAAGTTTAAGGAAATTATGGAAGAAATTGAAAGCTCTCATAATCAAGGTAATTTTTCTGTTTTTTTCCTTTTTTTCTCAGTTTATTTTTTTGTGATATGACTATATATATATATATATATAAACGAGTTATTTAACTTGGCCTCAGTTTACAAATCTAATTGTAAGTACTTAAACTTGTATAAAGTTGAACAAGTAGACACACGCATCCTACGTGACATACTAATTGTTGTTTTACTTCTGGCCTTGATGAAAAAAAACATGGAAAAAGGAAGTTATTTCATGTGTTTCAATTTGTTTGTCTTGCTTTCCTGTTTTTAATTTCAACGTGTTTTAAACTACAAAATTAAACAAGATTTTGGTATATCACACATATCTTTAGTTTAAGATCAGACGATTCAAAAGTCCTTTTTACTTTCTTAAACTCCGTGTCAAGTCAAAACGAGACAGGAAAAATGGATAGAGTATTAACTTATTCATTGTTGTTTGATTGCTAGTTAAAAAGCCAAGAGAACAAGTTGCAGATGCAGAGACTTTGTTTGATCTTGCCAAAACCTTGGTGTCTTCTGTTAGATCACATTCTGCTGATGGAATTACACTGAATATGTTCATCTCCTCTTTGCTCGGAGTCTTTGGGACGCGAAGTCCCAAAGGACTCTCTCGTAGTTCAAATACATTACGTTGGAAGGAAATAGGGCGTTCTGTTTCACCAATTTTTAGCAATGGCAGAGGTTTTCACACCATGTAAGCTTTTGTTTTTGGCAACTTTTGTTTTGCTTCACTTATGTTCTTGCATTTTTATGTTTTGTTGCTTTGTTCTTGAAGGATTGGACCTATGGATCGTGAAGTTAAGCAACGTAAGTATACACGTAAACCACGTACAAAGTTATACTTACGCGCTCAACCAAAGGAGGTATGTTGTTTCTCATGTTTTTTTGCTGTAAAAGTGTGCATACAAGAGTTAAGAGTGTGTTGTATGAGTACATTTAGCATTGTCCAATTCGTCTTGATGGTTTCATTTTTCTGTTTACCTACCTAAACTATCACCTTTTCGCGAGTTTCATACCTCAACTATCACTTCTTTGGTACTAAAACACATATTGATGCTGAGTTGGCCTACATGTGCCTGTTGATTGAGAGCTATCACCTTTTCACGAGTTTCATACCTCAACTATCACTTCTCTTGTACTAAAACACATCTCGATGCTGAGTTGGCCTACATGTGCTTGTTGTCGATTTTGAGAACAAATATTTGGCTAACTCAGCATTGAAGTGTTATAGTTTAGATAGGTAAAGAGAACAATGGATAGTTGAGGTATGAAACTCGCGAGAAACTGATAATAATTCAGTATGTCTGTTTTTGCTTCTATTGCTTTGCAACATGATGTAATTTACGTGTTCTGCCTCTTATCACAGCTTGATGCTAACGCGGAGGAGATAACAGACACAGACAAGAACATATCAACCATGTTTCAGATCTTAAGGAAGAAGAAGAGAGTAAAGCTTGAGAATATCGTATTGAACAGAAAATCCTTCGCCCAAAGCATAGAGAATTTGTTCGCGTTATCTTTTCTAGTGAAAGATGGACGAGTTGTCATAGACGTGGAAGAAAATGGAGCTCACTTTCTTAGTAAGATACCTCTCCGAAACTTTTGTTGAAACAACCTCTTGCAGAAATGCAGGGTAGGGTAAGGTTGTAGTCTGGCCCTTTCTTGAACTCCGTGCATAGTGTTGTTTTTTTCCCTTTCTAATGTTCTTCTCTTTTCAGCTCCAAGGAATGGTCCTGCTGCAAATTTAGTCAAGTCTGGTGAAGTAAAATACAGCCACTTTGTCTTCAGATTGGATTTTGCTGATTGGGAGGTAAGGAATCTCTCCCATTGTCTCAAATTATTTGTCATGTTTCTCTTTTACACGTACCTTAAGAACACGTATTTTCAAGTTTCAATCAAATCTATGTCCAAACGCCTAGTTTATTAACAGGATCCTATTGTGTTTTATGACACGCATTCGCGATATTCTGGATTTGATTTCTTTGTAAAACGAGCACTCGATGAACTTACCATATGGCATTGTTCATACAGCTGATGAAGAAAGCAGTAGCAGAAGGAGAAGAGTTGATGCCAAGTAGGGACATAACGACGAGTCCAGTCTTTACTGAAGCTAATAAACCAGACAAGGACATATCGATGAATCCAGTCTATACTGAAGCTTATAAACTGGTTCCAGTTGATGATTCTAGACTAAGATTACGTTTCACTCGAGTCAAGATACTGTCAAGGAACCATGGTGAGAGTTTACGCGATGGTTCAGATGTCGATAACTCACCTGAAATTGGTGATGCCAATGTTGGCAATGGGAGGAGCCTGAAGAGGAAGTTGCTATGAACATATAGTTTTAGTTGTCCTTTAAACTGTCCATATATAGGCCATTTTGGTGTACATAAGAAATTGTATACATTCTATCTGTCTTAGGATCAATTTTTGTTGGCCAGATTAGTAGATAGTCGAGCGTTGTCTATTTGTCTTTGTTAGTAGTGTTAATTATTATTCTTCTACTACAATCTTATTCTTTGTTTCAATTATCGTAGTATTTATTGTTGTTACTGTTCTCTTCTTCATTGTTTACAACATGAGTTTTTCACTCCTATACTTGTTTTTCATATCGGATTTTGATATGCTATCTATCTATAATTTTGAAAATGGCATGTTCATCTCACTTTACGTTCATTTTCGCGATGAAAACATAGCCAACATAATAAGTAGGCAAAGTAGCTAGATGCCTACTCGCTCCACGCCTTTGAATTAGTACTCATGAATGAACTGAAAAAGCCAACAGAAAGACTCGATTCTAACTTCATAGAGTTGGTGCTACTGTTGCATGTACCCATGAATGAACTGAGAAAGCCAACAACAGAAAGACTCGATTCTAACTGCATAGAGCCGGTGCTAGTGTTGCCTGAAGGCGCTAAGGGGTTTTTCAAATAAACAGCTAGAAGTACTTGCTTTACACCTCGAGTTATAACTCATAAATGAATTGAGAAAGCCAACAAAAAAACTCGACTCTTACTTCATAGAGCCGGTGTTGTTGTCCGTGCATAGGGCCATCCATCATTCTCGTCTCAGCCTCCAATGGGCTGCTAAGGGGTTTTCAAACAAAACAGCTAGAAGTACTTGCTTCACACCTCGAGTTATAACTCATAGATGAACTGAGAAAGCTAACAAAAAAACTCGACTCTAAACTTCATAAGAACCAGTGTTGTTATCTGTGCATAGGGTCATCCCCCATTCTCGTCTCAACCTCCAACGGGCTGCTAGGGGTTTTCAAACAAAACAGCTAGAAGTCCTTGCTTCACACCTCGAGTTATAACTCATAGATGAACTGAGAAAGCTAACAAAAAAACTCGACTCTTAACTTCATAAGAACCAGTGTTGTTGTTATCTGTGCATAGGGTCATCCCCCATTCTCGTCTCAGCCTCCAACGGGCTGCTAAGGGGTTTTCAAACAAAACAGCTAGAAGTACTTGCTTCACACCTCGAGTTATAACTCATACATGAATTGAGAAAGCCAACAAAAAGACTCAACTCTTAACTTCATAGAGCCGGTGTAGTTGTTGTCTGTGCATAGAGCCATCCCCTGTTCTCGTCTCAGCCTCCAACGGGCTGCTAAGGGGTTTTCGTTCATTAAATAGACGACAGTGTTTCGCTGACGCCTTGTCAAACTTATCAACACAAGAGAAGTAGAGTTAAGGTTTCTATTTCAGCAGATATGGGTAGGGACATATAGTGAAAGATGATTATAACTGGAAACTCATTACTTCTATTTATACTCTATAAAAATATCAATCATACAGCAGAAGATGACTTCACAAAAGCCGATGGCCGAGCCACTCTTGGCTCTCTGACCATAACAATGTTCAAAAAAGCACAAATACAAATTCATCTAACACACGATATCTTTTATTCCTTGCTCTTAGGAATGTTGAGGTCTTTAAATATAGGACTGTCGCCCCCCACGCCCATTGCATTCAAACCGTTGTCAACATATATAACAGCACCAGTAATTGCTGAAGCGAGTGGCGATGCGAGGAATGCAGCTGTATTTCCTACTTCATCTACGATAAGTTTTTCCCCAAAAGGTATATTAACAATAGCCCAAGTAGGACAAGGTAAGAGACGGTAAAGAAAACATTTTTAGTGAGAAATAACTTGTGTGGATGATTTTTACCTGCTGATAATTCTTTCTGGAGAGGCGCGTTGGCTATGGAGTAGTCAATCATCATATCTATGAAACCAATTGCTTTTGCAGCTCGACTTCGTAAAGGGCCTGGAGAATGATATGTTTAGTCAATAAAAGATTATGCACGAAAAAATTAGTTGGAACTGTATACTGGAGTAGTGACTCCATTTCAATTTAAGTGTCTTACTTTCCTTTTTAGCAAGTTCTTTAAACAATGCCTCTTTCTGTATTTGGTAACTCTCTAATTCCAACATTCTACACGGCATGTTTAAGACCACAAGATTCAAAGGGTATTTTAGTAAATTATAAACATATTTAGTTTAAAACCACAAGATTTAAAAATATTCCTTTAACTCTGTTGGTTGAGGTGTTTTCATGTAGAAACTAGAATTTAGGTAACTCATGGGAAATGTACGAAACACTATCAAGTTTAAATTGTATTAAAGACCTCACACACAATGGTGAAAAACATCAACAAGAAAACGTTGGGTTTGACTGGATAAACAATTATTGACAGGAAGATGGGGTTTATACAAAGGGAAAAGAACCATCATATATCCGTCATCCCCGCAGAATAAAATACCTTAATAGGATTTATAGTTAACAGTAGTAAATATGGATAATCCAACAGACAATGAATGGACAACATACCAGCAGATATTGTGTTCACCCTAACTTTCTGTTTTCTTCCAGCCTCGAAAGCAAGTACCTACATCATTAGAATGATCCCTTTCAATGATTAGATGCAATAAAATGAGAGCGGATATTAGAGATTCAAGGGGCGAAAACTGTTTGGCTTTTCATCTGATTTTCTTTTTTCGACGTATAGAGAATATAAAACAACTCACTCTGGTGTCACTCTCAAGTGCTGCTTTGGCAGAACTCATTCCCCCTCCATATCTGTGCATGACATATTTCAACCGATGATTCCTCATAGGGACAGATTTAAAATTCAAAGTCTTAGCGAACAACAAAACAAGAAAAGGGGAAAGAATAATGTGTACCCTGGAATGATCCTCTCAGACGCAATATAGGTCAGAGATATCGAAGAACCACCTGTTATAAAACCATTATTGATTTCAAAGGGAATATTTTGGGAAATTGCATAATTGTATAAATCGGCAAACAAAGGGCAATAAGATGGGACACTAAATACATGCCTGGGTTCATAATTGGAAGGAAATGTTTTAGCAAAGATACATAGGAATAACTTGATGCTGATATTGCTGCAAGGTATCCTCTCCTCGATGTCTCCAGAAGAGGTTTAGTCACCTAATGGTTGAATGATTTCATGAAAAAAGATTGCTGATAAAGAAGCAATGTTTTACAATTTCAAAAGATGATACCTCTGGCCCATTAGCAAGTGAATGGACAAGAATGTCGATGCTGCCAAAATCCTCCTTCACAGATTCTGCAACTTCCTATAAACAAGAGAAATCAGGTGTGAAGAACATCCAACAGTGATACAAACTTTGGAGGTCGAAAAATTAGTATCAGGAAGATGAAGACGTCCTGATACAAGACTAATATGATAGCCAACACAAACAAAAAAATAACTGCAGCAGAAATAAGAAAAGTGGATAACTGTAATTTGCTTTATGCATGCATAATACTCCCTCCGTTTCAATTTTTTTGACTGGTTTTGACTCGACACGGAGTTTAAGAAAGTAAAGAAGACTTTTGAATCTTGTGGTCTTAAACTAAAAATATGTAGAATATACCAAATGCTCTTTTATCTTGTGATCTTAAACATGACATGTGGAAATTTAGTATTAAAGAGCTGTCAAAAAGCGAAAGAGGCATTCTTTTTTAAACGGACTAAAAAGGGAAGTAAGACAACCAAATTGAAATGGAAGGAGTAACAACCATGCTGCTGCAGAAGGTGGGAGAGGCAGCACAACCATTAGTAGAAGTTCGGTCTATACTAGAGAAAAAAGCTATAGGAAGACAAACTTGAGCACTTTAATTGAAATAAATTGATATTATTGGTCGCCTATCAGTTCCCTCGGCAGCCATGCACAACATGTTGCGAATATTTCCATCATGAATGCCTATAGTTTCTTACAAAGGAGGAAAAAAGAATGCCTACAGCTTCAAGCACAAGCGGAATTTGAAGATCACAACCACAAGGAAAATGTGATAGATATTAGATACTATTGATACATGGGACTTTCAAGAAAGGCTGATTCAATTGCTTTCGGTATGCAACCCTTCGGGGTGGCCCAGTGGTTTGAGCTTGGGACTTCCATGTTGGAGGTCTCAAGTTCGAAACCCCTTGCCAGCGAAAGCAAGGGGTTTGCCTTCTGGGTCGAGCTCGTCGCACCAGGCTTGCCTAGTGCGGGTTACCTCTCCTATGTGGTTTGCGAGCTATTGCATAGGAGCGGGGGTTTTCCCCTGTGCGCACCCAAAGGGTAGTAGCGGCTGCGGGTTTCCCTTGTCATCAAAAAAAAAAAAAAAAAATTGCTTTCGATATGCAGAATCAAGCCCTGAAAGGGTACCTCAAGAACAATCCTGATGCTGTGATGCATGCCTTACTTATTTTACTTTCTGGCAGTTATTCATTCTGTTCACCATGCACAAAAAAGTGTGAACTGGGAGAACTACATACCGAAACTGTCCACTTAGAAGAACCAGCATAACGTTTATTTGTTTTTATCTGCATGGTGAGAAAAAAATAGTATTAGGAAAATGCAAATGAAACACAATAAAAATTTCACACAACCATAGGATTTGAAATTACATCTTCAGGTACATCCTCAAGACTATCAAAAACAGCATCGAGGGGGTATACTTTTGTAATCTCCATCAAAGAGCCATCTGGCAAACTGACAAAGATGTATTTAGTGAGAGGTTAGTCATAAATCCTTTTTTGCAGCGGTACAAAAGAAGCACAAGTTTAGACTCTAACACGCGTGATTCATCAAACTTCCCACGTCGGAGACTTGTTTCGAAAATGTTTAAGGCCTGTAAAGAAATGCAAAAACATCAAAAGGTTTGAAGATATACGGAGAGTTCAAGCTGAGATACCACAAAGAATTGTAAATTTCACTTACTGGCACCCAGGTTCCAACTAGAATCTCGGCACCTGCAGCAGCCAGGGACTTAGCAATAGCCCACCCATATCCATTATCATCAGCCACACCAGCTATAAAAGCCCTTTTACCTGCAAACATAGTTTACACTTTACAGCTTTCTCAAAGGGCTACACGTACAGAGATTCCAAATTTGAACACATTAAAAAAATATAAGAAAGTTATATAGCATAAAAACTATATGCCATGAATGAGATTGCGATCCATGTCAGTTATACAACACACTCCATCTATCATCCAAGTTTCAGCAGCAAATAATGTGCTACCACAGCTTGTGGTGTCCGGGCCAGCTTGTGTGCACCTCTACCTACTATCTAAAAGCTACTTGCGGTTCATAAACACAGAAGTAGTTCATCATGCAATATAGTTAATCATAACTCAAAGAAGAGAGGAATTTCAAATGGACATTATGCACTATAAATGTTTCCAACTTTGGTTCTCTACTTGAGATCACATATTCTCTTTTCTTGGATCGTGCAGGCAATGAAGGGAAATTCCAAGTTCAAAGAGGGAAGCAGAAAAAGTAACAAGATCTTCTCACAACATCCACCGTCTCATCCACTGACTCTGAAAAAAGGCTTAAGAAAACTAAAAGTTCAGAAGAACCTAACCTCTCAAGTCAATCGGCAACACAGAGGCAGGCTTGCTATCATCAGCTTCTGATTTTGCCTTGGTGACAACTTTCTGTAACTTTTGAGTTGTAGATGTGAAACTGCGCCAAAAATGTTGAATGGATGAAACATGACAACTACTGGCAAGTCTGTTACAGGACAGTTTTAGAGTTTCACCACCAAACTTTGTTGAGCAGAAACCGGAAATTCTTTTAATAGAGAGTACGGATGGCCTAGCTATTGTTATTTGCAAGCTTGAAGCTGCAGATGCTGCCATTTCTAGAGAAATTTTGCAGAGAAACTGTAACCTGAGAATGATTTCAAATTAAAACAGGAAAATTCAGAAATCTGAAAAAACCTTATTTCAACAAGTACGTTCAGAAATATACAAATTATATGCAGGCTTTCAAAGAAACCGATCAAAAAAAGACAAACAACAAGAAAGCAGATTGCAGTTTTCCTCAAAGATCAAAACGTTATACATAACACACAATTTAGGCTGATGCTTATTGCAAATGTAGCAAAAATTAAGCATAATCTCAAGAAACCAATACCTAGAAAAATGATAAGCAGTAAAAAGCTGAAACTTGAATCACATTTGTATTATAAAAAAGAAAAGACAATTGTCTCCAAAACAAACCCATAACAAGTATAGAGTATAAACCCTCAAACTCAAAGATGAAAACCTTAAACATAATACACAATTTAGACTGATGTTTATTGCAAATATAGCCAAAATAAAGCATAATCTCAAGAAACAAACACCCAGAAAAAGAAAAACCTCAAACTCAGAGATCAAAACTTTAAGCATAACACATAATTTAGGCTGATGTTTATTGCAAATGTAGCCAAACTTAAGCTTAATTTCAAGAAACAAATACCAACATAAAGATAAACAGCAAAAAGCAAGTGTCTCATCCAAAACAAACCTGTAGAGTTAAACCCTCTAACTCAAAGATGAAAACTTTACACATAGCACACAATTTAGGCTGATGTTTATTGCAAATGTAGCCAAAAATAAGCATAATTTCAAGAATCCAACACCCATAAAAAGAAAAACCTAAAACTAAAAGATGAAAATTTTACACATAACACACAATTTAGCCTAATGTTTATTGCAAATGTAGCCAAAAATAAGCATAATTTCAAGAATCCAACACCCACAAAAAGGAAAACCTCAAACTCAAAGATCAAAACTTTAAACATAACACACAATTTAAGCTAATGTTTATTGCAAATGTAGCAAAAAATAAGCATAATTTCAAGAATCCAACACCCATAAAAAGAAAAAACCTCAAACTTAAAAAGATCAAAACTTTAAACATAACACACAATTTAAGCTAATGTTTATTGCAAATGTATCCAAAAATAAGCATAATTTCAAGAATCCAACACCCATAAAAATAAAAACCTCAAACTCAAGGATCAAAACTTTAAACATAACACACAATTTAGGCTGATGTTTATAGCAAAAGATAAAAACTTTAAACATAAAACACAATTTAGGCTAATGTTTATTGCAAATGTAACCAAAAATAAGCATAATTTCAAGAATCCAACACCCATAAAAAGAAAAACCTCAAACTCAAAGATCAAAACTTTAAACATAACACACAATTTAAGCTGATGTTTCATAGCAAACTGTAACCAAAACTAAGCATAATTTCAAGAAAACAAACACCCACAGAAAGATAAAACAGTAAAAACTGAAACTTGAACCACATTTGAATTATTATATTAAAAAAAAAAAAGGGGGAAGATATGAATACCTTGAAGTGACAAAGTAGAATTTTGGGTACAAAGGGGTTTTGCTTTTAAAGAAAACAAAATTGGTGTCAGCAGTAACAGTAGTAGTAATAGCTAGTAGTTGTCTGTTGGGAGTCTTTAAAGAGGGAAATGAAGAGCTGCTATTGGGCCTAGTATATATGGGCCTATAGAATGTTATTGGGCTTTAGCTCATTATTGGGCCTCTTGTTGATGAAATTATTGGGCTTAATAAGTACTTAGAGATTGTTTGGTACGATGGATAAGGAATAAATTAGGATGAGTTTATCCATGATAAAATCATAGGGTAAGTTATCACGTGATTGTAGCGTTACTTTTATCCCACATTGAGGATACGATAACAATCCTGGGATAGTTAATCTCGAGATAACCAAACGAACCCTTATGGTCCTATTTTCTCATTCGACACTATTCTATTTACTCTCTCAAATGAAGGGCTGGTTTATTTTGATTCTCATATTAATAAAAATAAATAAATATGTCGAAATGGTTTTTTAAAAAATTATCAAATTCTAAATAAATGTCTGCTAGCACATCAATCGATTAATTCAATAAAATTGGAATTAGCACTCGATTTCGTTGGCACCATCCAATTAAACCAACCCAATTGGGCTTAGCTCATTAATGGGCTTTAAAGAGGGTAATGAAAAGTTGTTGATGTAATTGTTGGGCCTAGTACTTTTGGGCTTATATAATGTCATTGGGCTTAATTTGTTGTTGTTGTTGTTTTTGGGAAGAAGTGTACATATACTCGGTTTTGAAACCATCATTTAAGTCATAACGAAAGTGTGTAAAAGTTTGCAAGTTTACATACTTGGCAATATCTTCAAACGTGTGGTGTCAGAAATTTCATATGATTGAAGTTCAGGTACATATATCTTAAGTAAGTTCAGCCAATTTTGTGTGAACTTCAGTCATATGTGGTTAAATTCAATCATTTTTGCCTCAACTTCAGCGATATGAAACCTCCACTACATATTTGAAGTTATTTCAAAGTGCGTAGACATGCCAAATTCTTTAGGACTGATGTTTAACTTTTGTTCAAATTTTTAAAAGATTTAGCAAATATAGACCATCTACCATAACTTCTCATCATCATTTCTCCTTCTTCCCGTTTTATTTATATATTTATGATCGATTAGGATTGGTTTGGTTCAGATACTTGAAGAATATCATTATTGAGTTTTGTTGAGCTTGACGAGATGTGAATATGTGTTTGAGAGAAAATTTAATTGCGGCTAATTTGGTACTTGTTTTAAAACTTGTCTAATTCATATTCGCGCTAAGAAGCAGTTCATGTATAAAAGCTCATAGAGTTCAAATCTTGAATCTTCGTGCCTCTATCAAAAAATCTCATTGCAAAGATAAAACACTCTGTATCAAAAATGACTATAGCAAATCTCGAATTCAAGACTTCTGAAAAGCCACTAGGTGACATTGACAATACCATCTCTCCTTTCATCAAAAGCCTCAAAATATGCATAGATGTTACCTACTTTTAATAGTCCTTTTGTTTATAAGCTATAGTACAATTATAATATTATGTGGATGGTATTACATTCATAACAATTCTTGAGCATAACTTCTTTAATTTCACTACACAACAACGTGAATATTTTCTTAGTGACAAATGATCAATGAGGAGTTAAATAGTGTAAAGAAGAAAATGAGGGAATAATATAATGTCACTAAAACTTTGATTATGACATGTTTCTTGGCACCATTCATTTACTCATTTTCCACATGAAAATTGCAAACCAATAGATGCTATATATTTTCATGTTATTGGTGTATGAACAAAGTGTTATAAAATTAGAAATTAATAAAACATATAATTAATATATAAATAGATATTCAAATTTGATGACTTTTAGAGTATACAGTCTTCATTTTACGTATCTTTAATTTATTTACGAGTTGTATTGAATTGACAAATTTATCTTATTCACAAGTTATGTTGAGCGGAAGGAGGATTGTGAAGGACAAGAGGCTGTGGAAATGAAAATCATGCTAGTTAAGTAACTTTTGTACGACTTTTAAAATGTGGACAATAATTAAACAGTCGAATAAAATTCTGAATATATTAGATTGAGTAAGGTTTGAGTCCAACATAATTTGTTGCAAAGGAGATAAGAAAAGGCTCAACAAAAGAGAAATGCAAAATGAAAAAAGAAATAAAAAAAGGTTGATTTAAGAGCTCGTTTCGAAAGAGCTTTTAAACTCCATTTTATCTATCCCTCTTTTACGAACCAAAAAAAGTGACATTGTGCCCCAGTTATACACTCCCTTCATTCGACGAACCCAAAATATCAAAATATAAAATAAAAATTAGCGAATTATAGAGCTAAGTCATCACCCTTTATATAAAAAGAATATGACCAGATGATTTTTTGTGAATAAAGATTATCCTCATTGGCATAATGTCTAGCTTATTTTGTATAATATACACAACTACTATAATTGTATTCATAATTATTTAATTTTGTCACTTGACATTTGTCAATACCCTTAATTATAATGGATATCCACTCATCATAAGGCTTTCACTTGTAATTTATATATAAAGCAATTTGCTTGTCTCAAAATAACAAAATAGATTTGGTTTTATATATAAGGTATAATATATATGTCATAATCATATATATAATATGAAAAGAAATGGAAACATATTGTGCAATAAGAAACACTAAATGTGCCATATGGTTGTTTATTCAAGATTGACAATTATTAGTATAACTATTTTTTATTTTTCATGATGTTCAAAAGCGTTGTGAGGCCTGATTCATCTGAATTCACACTAAAAATCTACTTTTGGGGGCTAAACCTCTCTCTATCAAACACGACTACATATCGAGAAGCTTAATTTGAAATAATGGTCAAATAATAATTAGTGGTCTTAGTAACTACTCCCTCCGTTCACTTTTACTTGTCACTTATTTCTAAAATAGATTTTCATTTTTACTTGTTACTTTTGACATATCAAGAAAAGACAATAATTTTTTTCCGTATTTTACCCTCAGCATTAAATACTTATTTTTTTCTAAAATAGATTTTCATTTTTTTCTTTCTTTTCCATCGATTACGAGGATCTAAACGATACAAAAACTATATTAATTTCTTTGTTTGAAATTCTAACGTACTTGACATATGACTTTCTAGGAAGCAAAGATTTGTATAGGATTGAATTAATACATAAATAGCCCCTTAAACTTATTAGTAAATTTTATTTATACATTCGAACTATAATTTATTTCTTAGGTGTGTGTTGATACGACTAAGTTTGGTTGAAGGAGTTAACTATAGGTAATTAAAGTGTTCATTGGGTGATTTCACTCTTGTGAAATAACTCGCAAATCACATAGGAGACGTAAATTGCACTAGTCAAGTCAAATGGACGACGAGCTCGATTGAGAAGACATGGACGCAGGAGATAATCTCTGACATTTTTTATGAGATATCACCTGTAATACCAACTCCGACACCCTTACTGGTCAAGTTAGTTTTATTAGAACCCATAAATTCACCTAAAATTTAACCAAACATTATTTTTTTGGGTAGAATTTATTTCTTTTTTTTCCTTACTCAATAAGTGGAAGACAGTTTTCCCTATAAATAGTGCACAATAAATTTGTTTGGTCATATATATGAGTGGGAAACAACTTATCAACTTTATCTTAATTTTGAAAATGACTATTTTTAAGAAGTGATGTGATAAGTCATAAAATCTCAACAGTCCTTATCACTTTTTTTAATTATTATTTCTATAGATTTTATATTTTTCTAATATTTATTAATTAGTTGAATATAAATTATATAAAAAAAAAAGTTGACTTACTATAGGTAGGTTAGCTTATCTAGGGCGGTTTAATATACTCGATTAATTAGCCTCTAAATTAGGCAGTTATTTTGTCTTTTTTTAAAATTTATTTATAATATTTTAATCTTTTGGTAGTCAAATATGATTAGGTTTAATTTACCTGTATTATTGAAGGAATTAAATTAAATTATATACACTGATAATTTTAAATAAAAATTTTACACTATCTACTAGTAATACTACTGCCTAATTTCAAATAAATTGAGATCGGATTATCACTTATAATGTCATGATGTACTATAAAGAGATATGCTGGACTTGGAATCGATAATGTGAGAAGAGATCGTATCCATTACGAAAAACACAAAAATATCCAACAAATATTTTCATTCAAAAAACATTCTGGCAAAAAAAAAATTAGTTTTCATCAGAAATTTTCATTTTTAGTGGTACACTAGGTTATTTTCTTTTGTTATATATCATATCATAATGTGAAAGTGAAAAAAATATATTATATATTGTCAACATATAGAAGTTAAACTAGATTATACTGAACATGTAAAAGATCAAGATATTAGCATGTACTTATTTTTTTTTTATTTGAATATTTTAAACTTGCTCGAATACTTTTTTTATTAATTTGTTTGACTTATTGTCACTGTTAATTAAAAAAAAATTAGAAAAATCCAAATTAATTAACTTAATCTACCAAGTATATTTGCGTAGTAGTAGATTTATAAGCTATTTAGAGTTTTATTAGGAGTTTGTTGTTCAATAGAATTCTATAATTTAGCTCAAAATTTTTATAAAAACCTAAACTTAACTAATCATAATTCACTAATCACTTCTTTAATCCTCTTCATTTTTCATAATCTTCAAGATTAATTTAGGAGTAATTCTTGTTCTTGTTTTATGATATTTTTTTTTTGGTTTAATTGTTGCAAAAATTAAGAGGTTTGGAGGACTTTTAAGTGTCAAAATTAAAATTTCTTGATCCATTGATATTTTTTTCGAAGATTATACAAGTTTTTATAATTTGGAGAAAATTTATAGATTGAAAATTTCAAAATTTTTTCACCATAAATGACAAAAAGTTTTACTATCGATACAAGTTCTTCACCTTCACCAGAATCGTATATTATCACGAAGTTTTCGATTAATTTCTCAGCTACTAAGTTTCGCAAAAGGTAATTCGAATTTCTTATTAATATAATGTTGCATTTATCTGTATATATAACTTAAATTCTTTATGTTTTAATTTGTCACATCGAAAGATTATTAATTAGATGTTGTGTATATATAGTTTATACTAATTTTATAACCATTGGAAGTTTCTTTGATTATTCTTGATTGATAATAACACCTATATAAAGTGGGAAAAAATAAAAATTAAGATGTAGAATGTGACATTGTCCACTAACCCTTAATATTCTTGCTGAGTGCGTGGACCAGACGAATTCAGAATTTAAAATTTACTAACATGAGTTTTAGTTTTTTGAGCTACTGAATTTTATATCTTTTTGAAATAAATTAAAGTGATACACTTATCCATTTTTTGTGTAAAGAAATAGTAATAATCTATATATTGCATCATAATTTTGCCAAAGTTTTGCCATTTATTATTTTTATTGTTTCAGCTTGCCACTTTAATTCATCATGCTGAATCTTTGATTGTTATGAATGAACTGTTAGAAACTGTAGATTTTTTTATACTGTTAGTGAGTCATGAATTTAAAGAAATTAAATACCATGAAAAGACATAATATAGGATGATTGAAGTCGCTCCACACTTAATTTGATATCTCAAGTTTGAATTCGGAAAAGAAAAATATCCTTATGTCCACATATGAACCTACAATATGTGAATTTGGATTTAGTCGTATTCCAATACGATATCGAGTACCATAGGAATCCAAAAGAAAAACATTGTTACATGATGGGGAAAAATCATTTTCAACATATGTCATCAAATCAAAATCCACTTTTAAGGGTTTCCAATGAAACTAGAGAAGTTTTGTGGCACTATTTTTTATTTAATTTATTCTTTATGAAAAATATGTTAGATAAAATTTTTTCTCCATAATTTTTTAAAATGACCCTTTATTTATATTTGTCTATATATTGAGCTATTTCTTCAATCAATTTTCATCAACCTTTCTATTGCATGCATAAATATATTCATAATATTCAAACACTTTGAGTAAGTTTTCTTCTTCCTTAAAGTGCATATAATCTAGTTCTTCATACATAAAAAAAAATGCATTAGTGTGACACTATATATAGCAAATTATAGTTTTGTATGGACGTCCTATCAGAATTTGGCTCAACAAGGAATTTTCGATGATAAAGCCATTAGAAAGGTTATCGACAAGTCAAATTCAGACAAATTACGTAGTGATATGCAAACATTAATACATACTAAAATTAAGAAACCAAACCTAGCTATTATGATACTTTTGTTGTGCTTATTTTAGTATTCCTTTTATGGTAAAGTTGAAGTTATATACACGATCAATATAATAATTACTTTTGCATTTGAATTTTGCAGAGAATGTCCCAAATGGCTACAATGGACACAACTCAATTCATGCCAAAGGTTAGCTTATTATTCTATAATCAACGTTTTGTGCATCGACAGTATATAAATTTTCATAATGATATTAAGTCATTTTGACCTATATAATCGTGAATAATTGTACATAGCAAATCTGATATGATAACTTAGAAATTAAGTAATTAACTTGTTATAATGAATTAAAATATACTGATGATATAAAAATGGATTTTTATTTTTATAATTAATTGTTCATATTTTTTTATTATTTTTTTTTGGTACAGACAAATGAAAAGAATAATTCAGCAGGAGCAAACAAAGACCTCAAGCATGGAGTTGTGAACAAGCTTAAAGTCTTTAGAAGCAAAAAAACTGGTGGATGGTATTCAGCAATTCTTTGTTTAGGTATTTAATTTTATCATTCCGTTTCAGTTTATATGATATTCTTTTCATATTAGTTCGTTAAAAATAGAGCAATATATTTCTATATTTACAAACATTTAACTAGAATAAACTTCTTGAACCCGGGATGATTCATGCATCCAGCTATCCTTTTTACAATATTTTGAACACGTTATGACAACTCTAAATTCTGAATAATTCGCCCCCGACAAGACGGCTAAATAGAATTTGTAGCCTAACGTTAAATATTCCTAATAAGAGATTGATCTCAAATATATTCGATAAAACTAGCTTCTATGTGCGTCACATGTGCATCTCATGCGCCGTACATGCATCCATGTCAATTTGTAAAATATTTTAAAATTACACATATATGTGAGGTATACATCTAAAGTAAAAAAAAACCATACAAGCTCAAAATAATATATTTTAAACTCAAAATTGTTGATTAATATATTTTATTTTATTTGATGCAGTAAATCAAGGACTTGTAACACTATCATTCTTTGGTGTTGGAGTGAATTTGGTGTTGTTTTTAACAAGAGTTTTGGGACAAGACAATGCCACTGCTGCTAATAATGTTAGCAAATGGACTGGAACTGTTTATTTGTGTTCACTTTTGGGAGCTTTCATTAGTGATTCTTATTGGGGAAGGTTCATCACTTGTGCCATTTTTCAACTTATCCTCCTCCTGGTAATTTTTAGTCTGTTTCGAAAAGAATTATAGGTGCATCTTTATATATTTTGAATGTTTGTGTATATCCCTAATGACATATTGTTGTAACCAAGGCGGAGTTAGGGAGGTGTAAGAGGTTCATTCGAATTTCTATAGTCGAAAAATTATACCTTATATATAAGATCAAAGTTATGTAGATATAGTATATGTTAGATTAATCCTATGACTCTTTCATGTGTTCATTTCGTTATATTTTGAATCTTCTCAGTAAAAGTTCTGATTTCACCGTTGGTTATATAATAATTATAAAAAATGTCATGACATATTTACAATCGCAACTTGTAAGAGTACGTTTGGTATGCGCTAAAGTCATTCTTTCTTTCATAAATTATATGTTTAGCCAAAAAAATGTCATATAAAATGAGACGTGGATTTCTTGACCTTTAGTTAATGTGAAATTTAGTTTTTTTTTTTCTCTTTGAGTAGAGGATATCAATATCATACTAATTTTTACCATTTGTAATGAGTTTAGCTTCTTACATTGATAGTATAAAAGAATTTTTATATTATCAAATCTCTCACTAAAATATAAGGGAAATATTGAAATCGTCTTTTCCAATAGTATCGATCGATGCTGTCTTTCTTGCGACCTTTGTTATTGTCAAAACTATGTGGGGAATTATTTAGGGTCACTCGTTATCAAGTCGGTAGAGTATAACTACAAGTAGTCGTTCATAACAAGTACAACATGTTACATTATACCAATAGTGTAATGATTCTTTACGCTGTCAATGCATATAAGTTAACTCTCTTTTTTTTTTTGTGAATTTAACTAGGGACTTGTGATCATATCATTGACATCTTGGCTATTCTTGATCAAACCAAATGGATGTGGAGATGGTCTACTAAATTGTATACCTCCATCACCAATTGGCACTGCATTATTTTACTTAGCCATTTACTTAGTGGCTTTGGGCTATGGTGGACATCAACCCACAATTGCAACTTTTGGATCAGACCAATTTGATGAAGCAAATCCTAAAGGAAAAATCTCAAGGGCTGCCTATTTTGGCTACTTTTACTTTGCACTAAATGCTGGATCTTTAATTTCCAACACAATTTTGGTATATTATGAAGATGGTGGTAAATGGACACTTGGCTTTTGGGCCTCTACTGCTGCTGGGCTTTTGGGCCTATTTGTTTTCTTGTTGGGCACTCCTGGATATAGATATGTTAAGTCATTTGGGAACCCGTTGCCACGTGTCGGTCAGGTATTCGTTGCCGCGTTCCGTAAATGGAGTGTGCCTAGTGTTGATGAGGCAGAATTATATGAGTTGAATGGGTCAGAATCATCCATTAAAGGGACAAGGAAGATCCTTCATAGTAATGATTTCAAGTAAGTAGTTTTCGGTTCATACTATCTGTCTTTTAAGTGTCTCGCTTAATTAATACTCCACTTGTTTGTTACGTATATATACAACGTCATTGAAACAAATTCTCTATGCCAAGACGACTATAAAATAAAAGTGTGTCTAGGTCGAGATATATCAACCCAAATTATGTATTCATACAATCATATCACACTTATTCTAAACTTACTGACTATAGATTCTTAATTTGCACTTATTTTGGACCTACTAGCACTAGATTATTCTTGATTCACCTATATAATGAACTTACTTCTCTAAATTCTTGATTTGCCTATGAATGATATAACGAACCTACTAAATTTAGATTCTTGATTCGCATATTATAGAATGAACCTACTAAATCTATATTCTTGATTTGTCTATGAGTATAATGAACTTATTCATGAATCTAGATTCTTGATCTATATAATGAACCTAGTGACTCTAGATTCTTGATTAGCTTATATAATGAACCTACTAATTCTTGATTCGCCTATATAATTATAAACCTACTGATTCTAGATTCTTGATTCGCCTATATAATCAACCTACTAACTTTAGAATCTTGATTTGCCTATATAACGAATCAGCTAACTCTAAATTTTTGTTGAACGTATTGACGATGGATCTTTTATCACCTATATAATGAACCTACTTACTCTAGATTCTTGATTCACCTAGGTAATTAACAAACTGACTTTAAATTCTTGATATAGTAAACTACTGACTCTAAATTCTTGATTCACCTATAATATATAGTTTTTTTTTTTAATTTCTAATCACATTATTGAAAAATTGACCAGGAAACTAGACAAGGCAGCAATAGTGACAGATGAAGATAGGCAAAGGCCAGTAATTAACCCATGGAGGCTATGCACAATAACACAAGTTGAAGAAGCAAAGTGCATAATAAGGATGTTTCCAATTTGGCTATGCACCATAATGTACTCTGTCATCTTTACACAAATGGCCTCTTTATTTGTTGAGCAAGGTGAAGTCATGGATGCCACATTTGGGAATTTTCGTCTACCAGCAGCCAGCATGTCAGCATTCGACATATGTAGCGTGCTAACGTGCACGTTTCTCTACAGGTAAGGGTGTCAAATGAGCGGGTTGGACTGAATTTGAACGAGTCATCATAGGCTAAACAATTGGTTATAACCCAACGCACCTAATTATAACTATGTTTAAATTTTTGTTTGTTTTTTCAAGCAAAAAAGTATTCTACCTCATGAGTCAATTTGAACTATTTATTTAGTCCAAATCATGCTAACTTTTAAATGGGCTGAATTGAACTGATAAAAAACAAGGATAGAAATAGCGCTAACTGACCTCTTTTCGGTCATGTAATTGCAAAAATAACCACTATTACAAAGTATCAAATTTCTCATGTGAAACTCTATTGGCTACTTTTGGGGTCATGTAGTAGTGACTTTTCCTCAATTATAAGGTCCGAAAAGGGCTATTTGTGTAATTTACCCTAAAAAGGGATTGACTGGGCGAATCATTTTTTCATGAGCTAATTTTATCACCCTTATCTGCAGGTTCATGGTGGTTCCATTAGCCGGAAAGATAAGTGGGAATCCGAGAGGATTGTCAGAGCTTCAGAGGATGGGAGTTGGACTAATCATCGGTATGTTATCAATGATTGCAGCCGGTGTAACAGAAATTTTCAGGTTAAGAAGAGTAATCCCCGGAAATGATACAAGTTCACTAAGTATTTTTTGGCAAATTCCACAATACATACTTGTTGGTGCCTCAGAGGTTTTTATGTATGTTGGACAACTTGAATTTTTCAATGGACAAGCACCTGATGGGATAAAAAGTCTAGGAAGTTCACTTTGTATGGCATCAATGTCACTTGGAAATTATGTTAGTAGCATGCTTGTCAACATGGTTATGCATTTCACAGCCAAAGGGCCTAGACATGGTTGGATACCTGAAAATTTAAATAATGGCCACATTGATAGGTTTTACTTCTTGCTATTTGGTTTAGCATTGGTTGATATGGTTGCATTTGTGTTTTTTGCTAAGTGGTACAAAGGGATTAATGTTGAAGATAGCAATCATGGATCTTGCACAAAAGGTGGAGAAAAAGAGATTGATCAGGTTCTTGAAAAAGTGTGAATATTCAAGTAAATGTGGCTATTTTTTAAAGAGTTTAGAGTAATGTGGTTTATTTAGTGAAAATAAAAATAAAACTTAAAGCATGACCCTTAAATGTGATGATTTTAAAGGGCATGATTGCTTCTAGTTTTCTCTACATAATAATTGTTTATGTTTGGATTTTCCTTATGAAGTTATTTGATTAAGAAAATGTAATTTCTTATGTATATATATGCTAATAAAATATTGAGCTTTTCGAATTATTAGAAGTTCATTTTTTTTATTTATTGTGTCTCGTTCTAATTTCGGCTTGTTCATTATGAGATAACAAAAATATTGAGCTTCAACTTGGGTGACATATACCTCTTGCTTAATGTTATTCGAGCTTCTCCTGGTCCTAAATCATAGTAGCTAACTAAGCATATGTACCTTTTATTAATTGAAATTTGCACTTTTGATTCTCAGTTTATGAATCTTCACAAATTTAATCAATTAAAAATCATTTCATCATTTGGCTATCTATGTGTTATGTAAAACTTATATTGTTACTATATAATTTGAAAATAATCTAAAATATAACATTTTCCTTTTATAAAGGGTTAAAATATATTTTTTAATAAATCAAAAGATTAAATATATTTAATTATTTATTAGTAAAACGGAAAATAGAAAGTATTTTCTACCTAAAATTGCAAAAAGGACCATAGTTTTGGTTAAGTCCGTCATCTAAATAATTACAAGTTTTCTCAATCAACATTACATATCATGTCAAGTCATTATTCTTTAATTTCTCATCTGACATTTGATACTTATTTAAATTTTAATCAATTCAAATTTATGGAGAAAATTTTCAAAAAGGCAATTCTTGAATATTTCTCTGACTTTCAAATAGTAAAAATTGTTCTACATCTAATATGTGATGATATATGACTATTGTTTTGTGCCAAACAGAATTATGAGCCACACATTAATTAAAGGGACTTCAATTTTAATGCATATTTAGTTCTTCCAATTATATGAAATAATGAATGATGTTAACAATTATTTATATGAGGGGCGGAGTTAATTAGGGGTACTTTGGCTTATCATTAATGATCTTCTATCATAATTAAGACGCGGCCCTAGAAGACGGAAAATAATGTTATAGACTTATAGTAGATGATAAAATTCTTAGTGAAAATTCTATCCTGATTATTGCTTGTCACAAAGTGTTGGGTGAAGATTTAACTGTACTTGCCTATTTATTTAAATTATACACAACTTAGCTTTCGAAAAGTTTCTTCCCAACTACTAACGAGTTTTCATATGTGATGAGACAGATGAAATTTGTCTACCCTCAATTATAAGTGCAAGTTTATGTCTTTATGATAAAGAAATTGCATGTCGCTAGCTATGGAGCACTTCCTCTTTGAATGAATTATACTTTTCGATACAATAGTATTATAATTATGAAAACTATTAATAAATTAAGATCTAATATACCCTTTGCAATGGGTTGGGCTTTGATGGTCAATTTATCATCAAAGCCCAAAATATCTTTTGGACTACCCAAGAGGTCTGGTTGGTTGTACCGTCCCTTTCATATGGCTCGTCCTTCTATGTAGTATCAATGAGCCCACTTTACTCATAAATTATTCTTTTTTGCAACATAAATTTTGGGACCAATAATTAAGTCAAGCGTAAAATATATATGTTATGCTTAAGTGGTTGTCACCTTTTCGTCGATAGTGAAAATGTGCAAAAAATCTATATTATGTTAAGTGATCGCCACCTTCTCATCGAATAACATCGTCATCTCTTAGGATGTAATATAATTTCCGCATGAGCAAAAAATATCTAAAGCTAACGTGAATTTTTTCTTTTAGAGTAAATCCCCTTAATTTTTGTGTTTGAGAAATAATATCTTCTTTATTTTTTGAATGAGATAATATATCTCCTTTGATCTCAAATCTAACGGTCAAGATGAATTGACAATTTTTTGTATGATAAATTATTGTATTACATATTTTATAAATGTCATAAATTTTATGTATTTTTGAAAAAAGGCCATAAATGACCTTCAATTATGATATATTTTATTGTAAATAAAAGAATGGTGTTAGATTGAAAGGCTTACAAGTGTGTAACAGTGATCGACATGGATTGTGATGTAGTGGTACTGGACTGCTCTACTCGTAACCAGATGTCTCATGTTTGAGTTGGAATCGCCACCTTTGAATGAACCCTGCAGTGTGTGATTCAAATTATATTGGGACTTGAATGTGAATTTCGAACCCCGAGTGAGAAATAAAATAAAAAGTGTTTAATAGTGAATGATACCGTAAACTAGAGGAACTATTTTGTTCATTTACTACACAATTAATACTTTTCATCAACTCCAAATTAAAGTCAACTTTTTCAAAAGCTAAATTAATTGGATACTCTTTAGATCTGTCATTAATGTGGACGGCATGTGATAAATGTAAAAAGAAGTGTTTATAGTTTACCTGAAAAAAAGAAGAGAAAATTTACATAATATATTAAAAAAGAAAATAAACAAAGAAATACTAAATATTATAATTTGTATTACTTTTTTTTAGTAATTTTTAAATACATAATATACTAAAAAAATAAAAAAAATATTAAACATAAAAATAAAAGAAATTTGAGAAGAAGGACAAATCGATCAATGGACCGACTAATCCTAAGCTCCAATTCTAATATATATATATATATATATCCTCATTTCTTGATTCAAATTTTGTCTTTAGAAGCTTATATGGAAAAATTAAAAGTGCATCATTCATACATGATATTTTAGTTTTATATACCGATAATATAAATATTTTTATATTATTAATGTAATTTTAAAAGTAACAAATGCTCATATAAGTTTATTTATTAATGATATACGTGTGATGATCACCTTTTTTTTTAAAGAAAAAAAAAAGCCTCAAGATAATTTGCGGTTGCTATAACCTTTGTCATAGCTTTTATCTTTTGGTGAGAGCTTTGTGATGAGCATTTTATGCACACCGTGTAAACTCTCCATTGTGTAGGCTTTAATTTTTAAAGATAGTTATTGTTTGAATTCAAATTTTATAAGTGAAACTCTATGATATTATTTTCAAGTCTTGTTTTTTAAATTTTGAACTTATTTATATTTCACTTGACACCTTATTTAAATACATAAATAAAATAATAATTTTATCATATAAATAATAATAACAAATTCAGTGTAACTCTACAAGTAGGGTATGGAGGGAATAGGATGCACGCATACTTTACTTTTTTACCTTTGTGAGGTTGAGAGATTGTTTTAAAGAAACTCTCGACTCAATAAAAAAAGAAGTCATCGAAGCAATGTATCTAGAAAAGTAATTTTACCTTATCAACCATAGTTATTATAAGTCATCTAAATTGTTGAAAAATAAATAATATTTAATAATGAGAATATAATAAGTATAGATGAGTAGTACTCCCTCCGACTATTTTTATCTATCCATTATATTAAAAATAAATGTCTACTTTCATTTAATAGCTCAATTTCTTGTTTTTGAACGAAAGATACACTCAGCTTCTGATACATTGCTATTTTTTAATCCTTCGATTGGAAATAGCCTCTTTTGGAGTTAGGTATGATAGAAGGCGGATAATATATCAAATTAAATACGAACAAATAAATATGGACGGCAAAAGTATTTTATAAATATTCCACCCCCTTATATCAGCATAATATAATTTTGTTTTCCATTTTCAACATGTAAGAAAAGGACAAATATCTACTAAAACATAAAATAAATAAATACAATATTTGAGATTAGAGGAGTCAAACAAGCCACCAAAGTGGACAAATGTTCTAAATAATAATAAAATAATACCACTAAATTTTCAATTATTTTTTAAAAAAATATTTGTTGTGGACAAAAATATTCAAACTATTTTCTAGTGCTTTACAAATTACAAGGCACTCAAGTGAATCACTTCTTTTGCCACTTTGTAATTTTCACCCCATTAAGTTTTGGTCTTTTCTTTAGTCACATGCAAACTTCAAATAATATACTACCTACTTTTGTCTACATTAACATTTGAATTTGTTTCTTTTGTACCTTGGCGGTCGCTTGATAGCTGGATAAGAAAAAATTATTAATGTATTAATTTTTATATAATTTATATGATATTTGATGGATAGATAGATAAGAAATAGATTATTTACTTATATAATTAATTAATATAATATTTAATTGGTAATTTAAAAATTCGCATAATTAATATGTGTATAAGTTATGAAGGAATTTATGTATTATTTTATGCTGAATAGAAAGTAGAATAACTAATATATGTATACAATAATATATAGATGTACTCATAACTAGTCCTTACATCACTAATTATACATGCATAACTATAACCAGCTACCAAACGATCCTTTTAACTCTTAAAAATTGATTTTTTTTATTACATTAAGGTAGAAAGACATTACTAGAAATCAATCAATTTTCAGTGAATATTCCATTAGTAAATAACTTGTTGGAGATATTTACAAAGGACTTAACCCTCCACCTCAATTAAGGACGGCAAAAGAGGTTGCCAAGTGACTTAACCCTCAATCTCGTGAAAATTGTTTCAACAAAAAAGACATAAATCGACCCTTGATACTTAACAAATAGGTTTAACTTAGCCTCCTTTAGAAATCTAGTTTGAAATTACCTTCTAGTCAAGTAAAATCGAAAGTAATTAGATAATTTAATCTTCCTACTTACACGTACATAACTTCTTGTACAAAAGTATTTGAATTGGTGAATGATTTAATTAGCTGAAAAACTATACTCAAAAATCTTTAATTTGATAGGTAATACCTTAATTCTTTTTCTAACTTAAAAAGTAATATATACCCATTTAGAGGTTACAATTTACAAATATTAAATAACTACATAAAGTAGTTGCAATCAAAAATATCATTAATAAAATCAATTTAATAAAATATATCTCTAATTAAAATCTTATTATGAACGAAGTCAGATCAACAGAGGGCCAAGTAATATGAAATGGACAAACTATGTCATATAATTTTATACTTTTTCTTATATCACCCTTAGGACTCATTTGGTACAAGAGATGAAGAACAACTAATCTCGAAATTAATTTTAAAATAAGTTTATTTTGATTGAAATAAAATTTTGAAATAATAATATTATTTTGTTCCTACATTGAGAATAAAATAACAATATTAAAATAACTGCATAAAATAATATGAATAACAATCAAATTTAAAGTTTCAAATATGTTCAATAAATTAATTTAATAAAACACACTTCTCGAGAATGTATCAGGTTAACAAAGAGTCAAGTAATATAAAACGAAAAAAAGCATGTCACGTTATTTTGTTTGGGAAGATATTTTTATTTTTTTAATTTGAAAAACCAAGATTTATGAATGACGTGTTAAACAACCAATAAAATAATGACACGTAGACACGTTAAGAGCTTGTTACGTTTAAAGCATGCATGTGATGTTTTTTATTATATAAGGGAATCAAATTGCCATTGCCTCCTTATATATATATTACACCAAACAATATTTTTTTTTATGTGAAAAATTTTACAAAAAAGGAAATAAAATTAAAATATTCTCTCTTTTTTCATTGAGAAAGAGAGAAAAAAAGTAGAGAGAGAGAGAGTGTGTGTGGGGTGCAAGGAGGAAGAGGGTGCTTTTGCTTTTCTTGAGGTAATTTTTTTTTTTTTTTTGATTTTCAAGAATCTTTTTTTTTTTTTTTAAAATTTTGATTTATGGTGCTTGATTTGATGTGGGTTTGTTTTATTTATTGATTTTGTGTGTGTTTATGGTGGAAAAATTAGATTTTTTTTGTTTCAAGAATCCAGATTTGTTCATCTGCATTTTTAGAAATTTTTTATTTGATAAGGCTATAGGGGGTTTGATTTGATGTGAGTTTTTTTAATTGATTTTGGTGGAAAAATCACTTTTTTTTAGACTTTTATTAATAAAGATCGATTTTTTGTGGGTTTTTTGATTGATTTTTGGGTGTTTATGGTGGAAAAATCAGATTTTTTTGCTCTAAGATTATGAAATCAAGCTTGCTTTGAAGTGGGTTTGTGTTTTCTTGATTGATTTTTGTATGATTATGGTGGAAAAATCAGTTTTTTTTTTGGTTCAAGAATTTTTATTTGTTGACTTATTATTATGAAATCAAGCTAGATTCAAAGTGGGGTTTTTATGGGATGATATTTTTGATTGATTTTTGTGTGTTTATAGATTTTTAGATGTAAGGATTGGTATTTATTTACCTGCATTAATGTTAGTGTGATTATGGTGTAAAAATTAGATTTTAAAAAAAAATTGATTTTGATGGAAAGATCAGCTGCATCCAGGGGCTGAGATAGCAAGAATGAATCCCTCGGAAAATTACATTGTTTATACATGATTAAAATAATTTTTACGATTATAGATTTAGAGGTTGAATCCCTTTTAGCCTCTTTGTGTGTTTGCTTTTTATATTTCGAACCTTTTTAGTGAAAATTCTGTCTCCGTCACGAGCTGCATTATTGTTTATATCTCCCAGATCTATAATGGGTTGCTCTTAGTTTTTGTAAATAAAACATGATTGCATCTCTAAATTTTGATTTATTGTCCTTTTGTTTGATTCTTTGCATGCATGAGCTACTTGTGTTTTTTTTTTTTTTTTGGGTGTTTGGTGTTTTTGTCTGATTGAGAAAGTACAATTTTTTCTTTAATTTTGGGTATTTTTTCTCAATTTGAAAAGTTTTTGGGGGTAGAAAGATGAAAGTTTGAATCTTTTGTGGCTGTTGCTATAGTTCAAATCTACATTATTTTATATAAATCTTAGTCTTTAATACTGAAATAAAAGTTTTAAAAAAAAGGAAAAGATTTGACTTTTTTATGATGTTTGCTTAGATAAAGAAAGGATTTCATTTTCTTTAATCATTTAATTTAGATTTGATTAGCTTTGTGGAATTTATGCTGGTTGTTGTGATTTTGACACCTTTTTTTTATCATCTAAAAAGGAAAAAAAGTGATTTATATAAATAACAAAGCCTTCTTCGTTTGAACTTTTTTTTTTCTATTTCACATGAACTTTTTTACTATAACTCTTGAGTTGTGTTTATTCTTAAGAGGATTGAAGTGTTAAAAAAAAAAAGCAGTCCAGTCCACAAAACATTCCGTGTTGGCGGGGTTTGAAAAAGGGTCACCGCCAAAGGGGTATGACATAGGCAACTTACTCTAACATAAGCATTAGTAGCTGTTTTCACGGCTCGAAACTATGATATATAGTTCACACGGAAAGACAACTTAATTGTTGGTCATATTTGATTAGTTTCAATGTACCCATTTTATGAAATTATTTGTTATATGTACAACCACTTTAAGTTTTGCCATAGGTTCTTTGTATCTTAACCTTAGGATGGGGACATGTGACTTGTTAAAGTACATAGGAATTATTAATGTGTTACTCCTTTGAGTGGTCAAGATTTACTTATAGTGGTCCTATAGTTTGAATGGTTCCTTCAATGGGTCTGAATTAGCTTGTGCGCATCTTGATTATTATGATAACCTTTTACCAACACAGATCGGGTAATTTCGCCCATGGCCAACGATGTAATCACGTACCCCCACCGTTCCAATTTACGTGATACTCTTTTCTTGTTAGACACTATCCGCACAAATGGTTTTGATTTATTTTAGATCACAAATTTCAGAAAGTCTTTTGTTCTTTCTTAAACTCCGTGCCTCAATGGGAGTAAGTATTTTCTCTTAGCCAATGGCGGAGCCACCTTGAGTTCAGGGGGTTCATCCGAACCCCTTTCGGCAAAAAATTATACTATTTATACATGGTTAGAATATTTTTTATATATATATAGTAGATGTCGAACTTCCTTCGGCTAGTTTGTGTGCCTACTCTTCAGATTTGAACCTCTTTAATAAAAATTCTGATTCCGCCACTGCTCTTAGCTAGGATTTGTGATGTGTAATTTATGTTCTTTCTTAAAAAAGAAAGAATTTTGGGTTCTGTGATTTTTGTACTTTCTGACATCTTGTTGGAATAATTCTTTTTACCACCACAAAAAGTTTGTTATTCTCTCTCTTCTCTGTAAATACCCAAGTGGACCCTTATAAAATTTTATTACTGTAGTAGTGGTGGAAATTTAATTTAATTTTGCTGTCTAATTTGTTGTTTGGTGATGATATTAAAACTAGTTCACCTTATATAATTAATCAATTAATATATGAGGGTCTAATGGTCATATCATATAGCTAATTAAAGTAACCTTCACTGTTGTTGAGTTGAATTGTATCTTTTTTTATTAGTTGCATAAATGTTGTACTTTGTTGAATTTTAAGGATCTAGAAACAGTACTATAACGTGTCGACATGGAAGTTACATATATACAAACATTAGGTGATTTCGTTTCATCTGTCCTATCCTATTCCAAGTCAACTCTAATATTAATTATTGTAACTTGATTAAGATGTTAATTCCAAGTTAAGTCTAATATTAAATATTGTTACTTAATCAGGATGTTAAGCGTGATAAATATGTTATTTGACTAATTATTTGCCTACAGCTAGTTAGAAAACATTATTTTTTGGCATAATAGATCTGTGAGAAGATTTTGTTTTGTAAGGGCCTTATAGCTTGGGTGAGATGTCCATTGAGTTTTTTTTTTTATGCATTTGAATAATGTTTTCGTGAAGGAACTCTTATTATGTAATCGATTTCATGTCCAATTATTTAGATGTGGAAACTTGCCTAATATACTTTAGGCGTTAGGTACAATCTACTTCCTGTTGAAGTGATGAAAACTTAATGATTGATGCCAATTTTGTTTTTGCACATACATAAATTAGGTTCATGTGTATGTGTATGTGTATGAAATGATTTCACTTCGTTCACGCTTTCTCTCTATCCGATAGAGGCGGAGTGGGAGGTGAAGTGTCGAAAACTTAATGATTGATGCCAACTTTGTTTTTGCACATACATAAATTAGGTTCATATGTGCGTGTATGAAATAATTTCAATTCGTTCGCGCTTTCTGCCTGTCCGATAGAGGCGGAGTGGAGGTGAGATTGAGGGGTTGATGGTGAGAAATGTTGAAAACAACAACTAATGCTTAAGGAATATATTGCAAGCTTTGGACTTGAATTATCATATGATAGTGACTTGATATGTCCATTTATTAGTATTATTAGCTGTAATAGGCCGAAAGTGTTTGTTGATTGCATACTGTGTGGTCCAATGTGCATGATGTGGCCTATTATGTTTCTTGCATTTCTGTTTTGGAATTATATGTGGACCGCGTCGCTATGGACCTCATGTTTCTGTCCGTAGATTGAATTGTTGATTTGGTATAATTTCCCTGCCAATGATGATTTGATCTCTAAATCAAGACCTTACATGAAAGGTAGATTAAGGGGACTACACTTCGTTTGGTCGGCTATATTTCAGGCTAGATTAGCAAATAGTAACTTAATTCTTTGATGCATTCATTTGTTGAGGAATCGAGCCTGACGTACAGTTTGCAGGTTTGGGATTGAAGAGGCAGCATAGCGAAAATGGGAGCTGGTGGTCGTATGTCTGCTCCAAATGGCGAGACTGAAGTAAAGAAGAATCCTCTTCATAAGGTACCAACCTCGACGCCCCCTTTCACAGTTGGTGATATCAAGAAGGCGATCCCACCTCACTGCTTTCAAAGGTCTCTCATCCGCTCATTCTCCTATGTTGTGTATGACCTCATACTCGTCTCCATCATGTACTACGTTGCAAACACTTACTTCCACCTCCTTCCATCCCCATATTGCTACATTGCATGGCCTATTTACTGGATTTGCCAGGGTTGTGTTTGCACTGGAGTTTGGGTTAATGCCCATGAATGTGGCCATCACGCCTTCAGTGATTACCAATGGGTTGATGACACCGTTGGACTTATCCTTCACTCTGCTCTGTTGGTGCCATACTTCTCTTGGAAATATAGTCATCGTCGCCACCACTCCAACACTGGCTCCCTCGAGCGTGATGAGGTCTTTGTGCCTAAGCCTAAATCCCAGCTTGGATGGTATTCCAAGTACTTGAACAATCCACCAGGCAGGGTTCTGTCACTTACAATCACCCTCACTCTTGGCTGGCCGTTGTACTTGGCCTTCAATGTATCCGGCAGACATTATGACCGATTTGCATGTCACTACGACCCTTATGGCCCAATCTACAACAACCGCGAGAGGCTACAGATCTTTGTTTCTGATGCTGGAGTTCTCGGAGTTTGTTATCTGCTATACCGTATTGCCTTGGTGAAAGGTCTAGCTTGGCTAGTGTGCATCTACGGTGTACCCCTCCTCATCGTGAACGGCTTCCTCGTCCTGATCACCTATTTGCAGCACACTCACCCGTCATTGCCTCACTACGATTCAACCGAGTGGGATTGGCTAAGGGGAGCTTTGGCAACCTGTGACAGAGACTACGGCGTCCTAAACAAGGTCTTCCACAACATCACCGACACTCACGTGGTGCACCATCTGTTCTCAACCATGCCACACTACAACGCGATGGAGGCAACCAAAGCAGTCAAGCCACTACTCGGTGACTACTACCAATTCGATGGAACCCCGATTTTCAAGGCAATGTGGAGGGAAGCAAAAGAGTGTGTCTACGTCGAGAAAGACGAATCATCTCAAGGCAAAGGTGTCTTCTGGTACAAAAACAAGCTCTGAAACACTAGAACAGAAACTCAGCTTGCTTTGAATTGGTCTTTGGGTAATGTTTGGTCTGTGTCTTAAGTATTTTGGTTTAAAGATAATTTAGCTGTGTTTTCTCTTTGTTAGTACAAGGGGAGGTTTATGTTTGATGAAATTTTTGATAAATAAAGTGAAAAAATTTAGAAAAATATAAGAAGAATAAAGTGCATCCTCCACCTCCTCTTAGTATGTAAACCTTTTATGTAATGAACTACCAGTTTTAATTTAAGTGGTTGTGTTTGTGTCTACAATTGGATTAGAAGCATTTTTTTCTTTTTCAGTTTGAACTTTAAACATCAGTAAAAAGGACAGTCTGATACACAAAGTATTTTGCGTTCATGTAGGGTACGAGGAAGGATCATATCCATTAGTTATTGTTTCTGTAACTCGAACTTGTAATCTATAAGTAACATGGAAAAAAAGTATTTCCCATTCATGTATGATCTATAAGTTACACGAAAGTAATTTTATCGTTGCTCTGAGATTTTCTTCAAACCTTTCATTAGTATTTGGCTTTTATATATGGCAATTACTTAGATACATTTTTTGTGCCAACAAAATTCCTATTATGCCCATATTTTTGTTTCTAATAAATGACTTGAGTTAGAGCTCCATCGATTGGTCACTTTATTGTACCTACATCACCATTTATTTATTTTTTGTGACGAAAAAATTATGAAACTTAGTTTGAATTTTTCTTTCTTTTGATGGTTGCTCTTATAACTCGAACTTGAAGCTTCTATTAGCGCTGAGGTGAGATATGTAAAATGAACCTATTGACAAATGGAAGTTTCATTGTTGTAGTTTCAAATTTTTTGCCTAGTACAAGTTCAACAATGTTATGAGTACCACTATTTTCCTTTGCAAAATCCATTCTTCATAGTTTTCATTTTATCCACTATTTTACTTTGTGAAATTACATTATTTTAAAAAAATTCGATACGTAGTATTTTTAAAAACACGACACGTGCATTTGAAACACTACACGCCATGTTTTCTGTTCTGAAAAAGCAAATTCACTCTCATTCGAGAAATAAGATAAAGATATCTTGTGTGGTAATTAAGTTAGAAGTTTTCAAGGATAATAGTTCCTTAAATAGCATTTGAAACTAAATGGGCGCAAGATACTTTCTCTATAAAACTCGGCAAAATAACCACGTAACTTTGGGGGGAATGCACTCCTCACAAGGTGGGGGTCATAGTACCAAGCCCTGAGTAAATCGCTTTCTTAAATTTGAAACTCATCTTTAAACTTTTCCTCAAAAATTCAGTTCAATATTTAGCCAAACGTTATTTTTCTTTTAAAAAAATCATGTCCAAACGAAGCCTAAACATAAGCAAAGGATCTCAAACATAGGATCCTCTATTTGCCGCAATTGAAGAGCTTGTTTAGTACTTCATTCGTCTCGAAATGCTTGTCGTCCTTACTAATATGTCATTTTAACATTTTAAGATAAAATTAATTATTTTTTCTCCATTTACCCTTAGTAATAGTTGTTCTTGAAGACCATAATCACTTCAATTATGACACATAAATATGTAGAGTTTTTTTTTAATCCCTCCCTCAGAAGCTTCCACTTTTTTACTTCCTCGGTGACTCGAACTCACAACCCTAAAGTTGGAAGTGAAGGGTACTTACCATCTGAGCAACTCGATCGAGATTATATCGTAAGATGTAAATAAGGGTAAAAAAATCAAATACCCCTCCTAATTAATGTCTTCTTGAAGGACGTGTAATGACAAACACGATAAATATTTTGAGACAGAGGAAATACTAAGAACTATGGAAAACAAGGACATTTTGGTCTTTGTATTAAAGTGGGGGGTGTTTATGTCTTTGCACAAAATATAAACTTCTAGAAATTAATTCAATTCAAATGTCTATTGGGCCTATTGGGCTTGGGCTCAGAGTTGATTGGGTTACTCTTTTGGGCTTCCATTTCATGCTGTGGGTTTTGTGCAAACTTAATAGATTAGACAATTTTGGGATTATTATTTAAAGCCATAACTATAGTATATATAGTTTGCAAATTTAGCTACTTCGGAATCAACTTCTGACATACGCGATGAAGCTGCAAAAATTCGTGCTTGATATTTGGTAGCAAAGTTTCTATATTCTTATCTGAATACATTTTTGCCTATTCTAAAATTTCACTTTTATAAGATTCGACTTTTTTTTTGTAGCAGTATTTGTCTGAACTCTAACTCTCCAAAGACATTGTTTTTACTGTACACATCTCGAGTTTGAACTTATAAATATTATTCCGAGGTATCATGAGTGAAAGACTCACGAGTTTGTAATATAATCTTTAAAGAAATTTATATCACAAGATACCTTGAGTGAAATAATTTTTATTTAACTCATAGGACATATTTCTTTTGAAAAATTCAAATATTTTATTATAAGGTACCACGAATGAAATAATTCTTTAACAATATGTAACTTTTGCATTTAAGAAAATAATTGTTTAACATTATTCCACGCATATCTAGGGAAAAAATTGTGGAAAAAATTATTTCATTCTTAATATTACAAATTAAAGTCAACAAAATCTGGACTTTGATGTGACATTGCTGAATAAAAATATGATAATTGTAGATCCAAATCACGTGGGGGAGATTTGTTACTAATTTAATATTATTGAATGATGATTTTAAGAAAAATATTAAATTACCTTTATTTCTTTTTTAATATATAATAAGGCATGTGAATGTCTTAATAAAGTTATCCAGTCATGTGATAAAGTTTCTTATTTTTCCATTCAAACTCACTTTTTACCCCTTTTTTTTTCCTGGATGTCTGATGGTCGATATTTATATTGAAGCTTGAAAAATTTAAATTCGTGTTAGGAAGTCTCAAATTGAGGAGTAAAGCATTCTCTAATAAAGGTGATTCCGCATTGTTAAAGATGAAATAGTACTTACCACTTCACCATAACCCTTATTGGTCACTTTTTACCTGTTTATTTTGTCTTGACATGTTTCAGTTTCGTTTTTCGTATTTAATTTTAGAATTTGTTGAAATATTCTTTTTAGTTTTTTACCATGTGTTCGATACTGTATTGAAACTTAATTAATTCAGATTCACGTATTGCATGACCTAGTTCCTAAATATACTTTTTTTTTCCATCAGAACTTGAATTTGAGACATTTAATGAAAGATGAATGACTCTCAATCATCCCACCACAATTCACGCTGGTTTGCTGAGATCTTTATTCAACAAATTAAACTAACTTGGTTACTGATTTGATCCATCTATTGGTTAGTTAAGCAAGAAAGGATGTGTTTAATTAATTGGTTGCGATATTTTATAACTCAATTATTTGGCTATTGATTTTTTACTTTATTAGTGAGAATCATATCTCCACATTTTAATCTCCTCTCCCATTTTTTCTTTCCCTACCTCTTATGAAATAATAATTAAAAAAAAATTCAAATCTAAAATATAAAATGCATATCCTAGTTTGGCACCAATCAATTAAACATGACATGACATAGCGTGATTTAAACTCACCAAAGTTATGACGTTAGATATAATAGTTGCATATTAGAGAAAAAGCTTAGTGAGTAGTTGTATTATAACTCGCTTTTCGACAGAACATTGAGTATGTTGTAATATTAGTCTTGTCACGATGTTGTAATATTAGTCTTGTCACGATCCGAGCCTACACTCTGGACGCAGCCGGCACTCGAGAATCATTGCTGGTCCCCAAGTGAACCCTCATCCTGGCTGACTATAAGCGGAAGACTAACTCAAACATACATAAGCATCAAAACTGAAGAAAAGTTTAATACAATTTACTAAATATCAAAACTATCTGAATATACTGAGTATGAAACATAAAGTTTTAAGTAAATTAAGCTTCTATAACTGAAAGACTCTCCAAACATGTCTATCTATGAAGCCTCTACTGTACAAAGATAAGTGTCGGGACAAGACCCACGACTCCTCAAGAGAACCACTACTAACAATTTATAAAACTGGAGTCCTCCGGAACCAAGGAGGTCTTACTCAAAACTGACAAGCGGATGAAGTGATCTCAACGAAACTCTTGCTGAATATCCTAAGTACATGTATCTGCATCATAAAAGACGCAAGTCGAATGACATCAGAACATTGAATGTACGAGTATGTAATATGGCTGAAGTGGAATAAATAACTTAACTGAATGACTACAACAGATATTGCATGAACTCAACTGAATGTAAAGGATTAAAGGAATGAAATCATTTAACCTTACAAAAATACTTACTCATCTCTGAACCCAACATAAGAAGTGTTATGTGAAAAATATACTTTAACTTTATTGGGAGATTCTCTAATCGACAACCATCACTGTGAGCTAAGTGATGATACAATGTCTTGTCCACGCAGCTAGAACTGTCCTATATCGTGCTGAGATATAGAACACCTGAACTAAGTGGATCCACTACGCTATAAGGATTCATCAAAAAAGTATGATCCTGAACCCATGTTGGCAAGACATGGTTTATGGGGGCTGTGAGTTGTCTGAACTCTCCCTCATATCGGTGCTCAATACTACTCCCAATGATATATATATATTGCTGCTCAAATGTGTAAAACATTACTTTTTCTCTGGTTTGAAGTAATTGCTAAAACTATCCTCTTAAAAGAGGTAACTAGTCTGAAGTATCGCAGTACTCATAACTCAATTAGAAAGCAAAGTTTCTCTTTTCTCAATTTAAAACTATTATCTTAGTGAATTACATAGTTCCCTATACTTTTGTTGAAACTCATCTTTTACTCTTTCTCAGAATCAATTTTTAAAGACAAAACATTTGTTCTAAAAAGATTCTTAAACTTCTCATTACTTTCTCAATAATAGCTCTTGACTCCTCTTTTAAACTAACTTTAGTTTTGAAAATGCATTAAGACATATGAGTAGGATAATGCAGGAGTTTTCAATGATAAATGGAGCCAATAGGAGCTAATATCGAGTGGGAAAGCATAACCACAACTTAAAGGGACACGACCAAATGAACAAAGAAGAAATGGGCCCTGGCGACCCCTGGCATACTGCTGGCGTGGGGCGCCAGGCCCCAAACTACTGAAGAAAGTTTGGGGCGTACTACTGGCATGGGGCGCCAGGCCCCAAACTACTGAAGGCCAGCTCTGGCGCCTTCATGGCATGCCACGCCACACCCCTGCCTAGATTTTTTGATGAATTTTCTTGCTCAATTTCGGGTCCTAACTTATCTAGAATCGATTGATTTCTTCCAAACTCTCTTTGATTCACAAACTCAACATGAAATTATTAAAATCCCACTCATATTCTATCAAGAAACACCACTCATTCGCAAAACCCTCACCTCAAGACCTCCATTGATAAAGAATAAAGCTTAAAACTCAAGAACTCTTAAGAACATTTACATAAACGATTATATGGGCGAATTAACGAACGAATTACATGATTGGCGTGAGGACGAACAAGTCCATCACTATGGGAAGCCTTACATACCTGGAAAGAACGATGTTCTTGGCAAAAACCACAATTTTTTAAGAACGCTTGAACTTAGCCCTTTTTCTCTTCTTGAAACCTCACTCTAAAACCCTAAGTGTTTAGGAACGTGAATAGGTGATTTAGAATCTGATTAGACCCTTAATTGGGTCAAGAAAAACGTGCTAAGCCTAGTGGAAAAAAGGAAAAGACCAAAATACCCTTTCCTAAAACGAAAGAAGCACCTTAAATAGAAAGTCTTTACTCAAACGGGCATAACTTTTTACTTCGAGCTTCAAATGGAGAATAATTGGCGGCGTTGGAAAGAGGACTCAAAGACCTTCGATTTGATAGCTCATGGACCACCTAACTCATTATGTGCTGAAAAAAATGATCGTTTGAAGTTGATCTAAGTAGAATCTTAGGTCAAAACTCACTCGGTATAAAAGCTTTCAACTCAACTTTGTGCTAGGGGGTTCTAGTGACCATAATTGATATCCAAAATCAATCCTACACTAATGAATTGACCTTAGAATCTAAGAACAATTAAGAATCACTTGGTACGACCTTATACGAAATTCAAGAATGATTCGGATTTTAACTTAAAATTTTTTGGAGTGTTACAAGTCTTATATATATATATATATATATATATTATTATTTTTTTCTTTTCAGTTATCACATTTTTATGTTGCTGTTACTATTTCTTTTCTTTGTAGGCTCTACATACGATCTTCTTTATACTGTCGTATTTTTAATATAAGCTTTGTATTGCCTTTTTTATTGATTGAGATATTTCACTATTACATTCTCTTTTCGCATATATTTTAATTGGCTCTATTTTAATTAAGATAAAAACAAAATTTACATATATTTTATTATTTCTAGATCTCATTTATAAAATTACACTTATAATCATTTATTTTATTATTTCTAGATCTCATTTATAACATAATCATCCAACTTATAATCTCCAAGTATTTAATTATAAGAGATAATATTTATTGTACCTAGTGGAAATGGAATAACATGCATTATTGTCCTTTTCTCTGAACAAATTAAAATTATTATCACGTGCAATAACAATTATTTATGAGCACCACCTACTACCATGTTGTTTTGTTTCTTTCCCCCACCTACCACACTTTATATAGTATTAAATTAAATTAAGAATATTTTTGAAATATATATATTAATTAATAATACTTTTGAAATGCGAGAAGATCTGTTGAGATATGATTCAAATATATTTTATATCGATTTAAAATTGAGCTTGTAAGTGTAAATTTATGGTAGGTGAAGATGTTAAAAAAAGTACGAAGTAAATTTAAAATCGTATGAAAGGATATTATCTTGAAAAATCTACAATTTGTATAAGGTGATTCTTCTCATTTGTCTTAATCTTGGTGGACAAAGTTACCTAGTACCAATTGCTGGTGAGAGGTGACAAATATCTCGTGAATTTAATCAAGGTACGAAAAATCTGGCTCGAACACTATGCACTATGGTCATCAAGATTTGAATATATTTTATATCGATTTAAAATTGAGTTTATAAGAGTAAAATTATGATAGGTGAAGATGTTGAAAAAAGTACAACTTGATAATATTTTTTGCACGAATATCTTCGGGAAGAACTTGGTTTTCTCTTTCGACCTTACCTATTAAGTAAGTTAGTTAGAGATCAAAATTGAATCTGAGAGAGACTAGACATCTAGTAAGAGTAGGTGTGCCTTAAATTGTGTACACATAAAATCGTATGAAAGGATATTTTCTTAAAAAATCTACCATTTCAATTTATTTTTATATAGATGCAAACCTAATGAAAGATACAATACAATGAAAGAAAGAAAAAAACCATACAGAGATATTGTTATAGAAATTTTAATATTGATTATCAGAGTTATGGTTATTTCTTTATTATATATATTTAACTTTTATTATATAAAATGACGATGATATGAAATAAATTTAAAAGAAAAAGTAGATTTATATAATCAGTCCTAATTTGTTTGGGACTAAAGTTGTTGATTTATTAATTTATTCTCTAATTTCAATTTCAACTTGAAAAATAAATAATTAAAGTTTGAAAACCAGATTTGGAAGTATTTCAAGTTTTCACTCATAAAATTTCATATTTTTTTTCATATTCAAACACTATAACTTTAAAAGCCTTTAACATGTTCAATCCATGGCTATAACTATATATTAATTAATAAGTATTTTATTGAAAAAATATCAGACATGATCCGTTAGGAATGGATTTAATTATTCATTTTTTGAAGAAATAATATTTTATGCAAGTGGATCTTTATGACATTGAACCATCTAAACTAACTCTAAAAAATCATTTTTGTATATATAGATGGTTAATATCTCTTCATAGTATACAAACACTTCATTAGTGAAAAAATGGCAATTATAAAGATGCTCATGATGTTAGTGGTGGCTGCAATTTTATTTTGCAGCCACCACCAAGTGACCACGGCGAAAGAAGTCGCGGTGGTCAATGAGGGAAATGAGTCACTAAGCTCATCCCCATTTGATTTTCTATGTCAACATTTGTCGTGGCCGTATCCTTGGCCACAACCATGCCCTCCTCCAAGACCAAGGCCACGACCACGACCACGACCCAGACCATGCTCACCACCACCTCCACCACCGAGATCACCACCACCTCCACCACCAAGATCACCACCACCTCCCGCCCCTGCAACGACCTGCTCGGCTAGTGACCAAAAACAAGTAAAGACATGCATGTTCGAAACAACTTCAATCGATGCATGTTGCCCAATATTCAAGAAAATACTTGGCACTAGTTGTCCTTGCTATAAGTATGCTGAGGATTTGGACAATCAAATTTTGATCACTCTTGAAGCTTATTGTGATGTTAGTACCCCTTGCAAGGGTGTGCAAGTAAGTCATCGTCAATCATTTTTATCTGTCGTTTAAGATTTTGATCCACTCGTTCATTTATGAACACATTCCTAATAATGTTGTATTATTTTAATTAATTTCAGGTGATTAAGCTATCCAAGGATGAATAAAGATGAAGCGTTTGATGCTTAATTTCAAAACTTGTATTAGATAATTATTTCCTTTTAATTTCTCTCTAGGTTGAAAAGTCTCAAGCTAATTGGTTATGTTATGACTTTAAATTTCTAAGGGTACACTTGTAATTGCTAGTCAGCAATTATAGGACTAATAAAAGTATTTTGTTGACTTGACTTGACTTAAACGATCACTAAACTATTAAAAATAAGTCAATAAATTTATTTGTTTGTATAAAAAAAGGTTATTTATATTTGTTATTTCACTCAAAATGTTAGCTTTTCTTTCTTAAGAAATTAAAAGCCACTTTTTTGGGTTATTTTACTCAGAAAAATGATATATTCAATTATTTTATATATGTGATGACATTTGAATTTTAAGTAAAATAATAAATCAAACCTACTTTAATTAAAATCTTTTATCCGACCAAATATCAGATCGTTAAAATTCTTTAATATTTAAGCTATTTTTTTCTCTATCAATTTTTTTTAAAAAAATTGTCAATATAAACACATCGCGTCTTGATTTTGTGACCTAATTTATGATCATAAAGAGTCAGATATGAAAATAATGATTAAAATGAATAATTTTTTAAATTATTTTTTACTTAAAAAATCAAGTGTCAATATCATTAAAGGGATTTGGATATATCATTTTTTTTATTTGAGTGACCTTTCTAGTAAAATAATAAAGAATAAGTGATTGTTCTGATTTATTTATATTTTTTTTTTTAAAATAATGACCTTTTTAGTCCATTCACACCAAATAAGTGACTTTTTCTCAAAAAAAAAAAAAAATCAGATTTCGTTCACATATTTTCAATAATTAGATGCATAAACTATATGTTCAAACACAACTATTAAAAATTGTTCAAAATATCATAAATTTCTTTGAAGTATGTTAAATATTAGTCATGGGGATTTGTGCGGGCTATTCGATATTCGTTCTTAGAATTCAATTAATTTGAATTCACATTCAAAAGTTACGCTTTAAAAGATAAAACATATTTTATTAAAAGTAATTTTATTTTTTGAATTTAACCGGAAATCTTTCCAAAAATATAATAAAATATAAGTTACATAAATCACATAGTGTAAAGATGAAATTACTATCTATCCCTACTTTTTTTCTAATTACAATAATCCCTTAAAATTAACCCAATCCGGATACATTAATGAAAGTGCGGATACATTAATACAGATACATTATTAAAATAAGGGATTTCCCAATCCGGATACATTATTAAGTACGGATACATTAATATATTAATACAGATAAATTATTAAAATAATAGATTTTAGAGATTTTTAAAAGATATAGGAAAATATGAAAAATGGTTTAATTAAAGCTGTGTAATTTAGTGTTGAAAATTTTATTTTGATTCGATACGTCCACTTATCAAACAACAACAAAACAAGAAAAAATCAAAATTAGTAAAAGAGAAGATTTGGGTGCCTAAAGAAAAGTCGGACGAACAGATGCCTCATTCAAGTATTGTTAAAAATTTTTAGTAATTATGGAGATACACAAATATTCATATATATTTCTTATCAAAAATATTAAATTTAAATGAACTAAAAATAAATCATAAACTATATCGACTTTTAATCATTATATAGCGAATTATCTACCTTATTTTTAATAATAGCATAAAACACAGTAAAAAGAGTACCCAAAAATTACCAATCTTCCAAAAGGGAAAGATAAAGTTGTTTGAATTGGAAATGATTGATTTGTAAAAGGTTACAAATAGGGGCGGAGTTCTAGCGTGGGATATGCGTTCGATCGAATTCAATAATTTGATTTAATGCTTATATTTATTTATCAAATAAAGTAAAAAAAAAGAAGGTAAATTAATCAAATACCTCTTATTTATTAGTGTTTTATAAAAGAATATATATTAGGGCAACATGATTACATAACAAATAAATTCTAAAGAAATGGATATTGGTTATTGGATCATTTTGAAAGGAATCAATAATTTCTCGAGTTCGAGTTTTGGTTAGGAAAAAAATTCTTAATAGAAAGCGTTTTTCTCTGAATGGGGTCAGATGCGATGCAAATTCGAAATAATCGAACTTCAATGTAGATATTGAACACCGAGTAAGAAATTTAAAAAAAAAAAAGGAATCAATAATTATTACTATCTTTTTCAAAACACATGTATCATGATGCTAAATTAATCATCAACTACACCTTTTATTAAAGCCACACACCTATCTTTTTTTGAAGCCACAACTACCATAATGTACCTACCCAAAAAAAATAAAAAATTATTTTTTTTGTTTGATTTTAACTTGATATAAAAATAATAATAATAATTTTGTGATCTTAGATATACCATATAAAGAGTTAAAATTAATGATTTACCAGAAAATGAAAGAGAGAATTTTTTTAGAACAAATTAAAAAGAAAAATAAAACAAACAAATAGAAACAAATTATATTAAACATGTATTATTAAATTAAGAGTAATTTAATGAAATACATCTTACTTTACATGTATAGATGTATTTCTTTAAATGGTACGTCTAAACTAAAAACAGCATATAATACAAGACCCAGATAAAATATCTAAATATTTTTCTCTCTAGCCACAGAAATTTTTTGTCTCATTTAAAGATGTTATTTATTTTTTCTGGATATTAATGTGAGTTTACCTACTATTCCAATTAATTTATTTCAACAACTCTACTAAGTACTATGCAATAATGCAAGGCATAGAGTTTACTAATTAATGTTCATTGATTTTTTTTCAAATTTAAAAATTAAGGGAACATAATTTCTTGGGATACACAACCTATTATAATACTCCCTCTTTCCGACAATAGTTATTCAGTGGTGTTGACATGACATACACACCTTAAGAAATTTAATGAATTTGAGAAATGTATCAGATATTAAATAGCATTTAATAGTAATGGTACATTAAAATAGATATAAAAAGGTAAACTATCTCTTAATTTTCTAAACTGTACAAATATTATCAAACAACTATTTTTAATATAATAAACAAATGGAAGTATAATATTACAATAACTTTAACGTGGTGCATAAAATAATAAGTATTATTTCACAAAAGTACTATCAATAAATAATGGTTATTTTTTATATATTAAATTGAAACCATACCTAACACGTGTTAACCCTAATAATTTGATAGTATATATATATGTGTTATATCTCTCTTCACTATATGACTCAAATAACTCACAATATGGCAACTATGAAGATGTTCATGATGTTAGTGGTGGCTGCAATCTTGTTTTGCAGCCACCACCAAGTGGTCGTGGCTAGAGAAGTCGTTGTGGACGTGGACGTGGACGTGGATGGGAACAAGTTACAAATTTGGCCATGGGATATACCATGTTATTTACCATGGCCATTTCCCTTTCCACGACCATTTCCATGCCCTCCTCCACGTCCACGTCCACGTCCACCACCTCCACCACCATGTTCACCACCACCTCCACCACCGTGCCCTCCCCCTCCCCCACCACCTAGCCCTCCCCCTCCCCCACCACCTAGCCCTCCCCCCCCACCTAGCCCTCCCCCCCCGGCAACAACTTGTTCACCAAGTGACAAAGAAAAGGTGAAGAAATGCATGTTCAACACAACTTCAATTGATGAATGTTGCCCAACATTTCAGAGCATACTTGGCACTAGTTGTCCTTGCTATAATTATGCTGACGATTTGGACAATCAAATCTTGATCACTATTGACGCTTATTGTGATGTTGTTAGCCCTTGTAGGGTAAGTTATCATTTTTATCTATATCGTTATAAAATTATTTTAATATGATGACTTTAAATTGCATATAACACAAATTATACATTGTGTTTGTATAAACAGAGAAAGTCAAAAGAGAATATTTGTATATTTATAAGTGTATAGGACGAAAATATATGTATTTGTATATATAGTTCTCTCTCGCTCTATACAAATACAAACACAATTTATACATTTGTGTTTGTATAAAAAGCCAGAGAGGCGAGGGAGATAACTGAGAGAATGACAAACACTGGCTGCGAAATACAATTAACTCAAACTATAGCTATAACATTTATTTTGAATCAATAGTTTGCTATAATACACAAATTTTTGTTCTTTTATTTATGAATGCAGAGCCCACCCCCAAAACCAACTTGTTCCCCAAGTGACAAAGAAAAGGTGAAGACTTGCATGTTCAACACAACTTCAATTGATGAATGTTGCCCAACATTTCAGAGCATACTTGGCACTAGTTGTCCTTGCTATAATTATGCTGACGATTTGGACAATCAAATCTTGATCACTATTGACGCTTATTGTGATGTTGTTAGCCCTTGTAGGGTAAGTTATCATTTTTATCTATATCGTTATAAAATTATTTTAATATGATGACTTTAAATTGCATATAACACAAATTATACATTGTGTTTGTATAAACAGAGAAAGTCAAAAGAGAATATTTGTATATTTATAAGTGTATAGGACGAAAATATATGTATTTGTATATATAGTTCTCTCTCGCTCTATACAAACACAAACACAATTTATACATTTGTGTTTGTATAAAAAGCCAGAGAGGCTAGGGAGATAACTGAGAGAATGACAAACACTGCCTGCGAAATACAATTAACTCAAACTATAGCTATAACATTTATTTTGAATCAATAGTTTGCTATAATACATAAATTTTTGTTCTTTTATTTATGAATACAGAGCCCACCCCCAAAACCAACTTGTTCCCCAAGTGACAAAGAAAAGGTGAAGACTTGCATGTTCAACACAACTTCAATTGATGAATGTTGCCCAACATTCAATAGCATACTTGGCACTAGTTGTCCTTGCTATAAGTATGCTGAGAATTTGGACAATCAAGTCTTGATCACTATTGACTCTTATTGTGATGTCACTAGTCCTTGCAAGGATGTGCAAGTAAGTTATCATTTTTATTTATTATTCTAAGATTTTCACATTCAAGTTTATTAAAATATGTCTAATTAATGTTGCATTATGTTAATTAATAATTTCAGGTGATTAAGCTATCCAAGGAGTGAAGATGAAGTGTTTTTAATGCTTAATTCTAGATCTTGTAATATTATTATGTGTTTACCAATAAGAATTTGACACTCGTCAAAAATATTATTACATGGACTTGATTATCTTGAGAAAAATTTGGAAGGAATCAAAATTTTTAAGAAAAAATTGAATTATTTATTTATTTATTTATTTTTAAAAAAGACAACTCAGATGCTTTGAATTCTTTATTTATTTATTTTCATAAATAGACAATTCATAAAAGGAAGACAAAAAAGTTTCTACTATTAAACAATAGTATACTTGACAATGACAAGAAGACAAAGAGTGTTTTTTTAAAAAAATTTACAAGACAATGATTTTTTATCTTTATCTTTGTGGTTGAGGATTAAAAACCAATTTTAATAAAGAGCGTTTTACTCCTCAAAGTAAAATTTTAGCATATGAATTAATCGAGTTTAAAAATGAATATTAAATATAGGAAGCGTTATTTAAAATCAATCAATGTAACTATAGGAAGCGTTTGATCATAAAATAAATTCATATTTTTGGAGTCAAATTTTTGAAAATATATTTGAAATTAGTCATAAAATTTTGGAATTCAACTTGAAGTTAAATTTCAGATTTTTCAAAAAATTTAAAAATAACAACTTCAATTCATATATATGATCAAACATAACTCTAATTTTCAAATATCATTTTTTTACTTTAAATCAAATTTTTTTTTTTTCAAATTTCACACTAAAATATGACTAAAGTCCACAATTTTTCAGTACTTTTTTAAATGCCGAAGAAACAATTCGAATAAACTATAAAGATTATATGCAACCAAAATGTTATTATACAAATAAAAAAAATTCTCCAACAGTAAATTGTATATATTTTCTGTCCCCAAATTAAATTTCCACATCTAGCTTGTAGAAAATAAATGGCACAAAACTAGGGAATACTCACAATGAACTATATAAATTAATGTCAAGCAAAATATTATTTTAGTTTCAGTCATAATTTTGACACTTATTTTTTACTTAAAGTTATAAAAAAAAAAAATTTAGACAATCAAATTTGAGAACATAAATTAATGACCACTCAAAATAGAAATATTTGTGTGAATGGTCCTAAACTAATGACCTAACAAACTAATTAATCATCTCCTATGGATGAATGAACCTTATACTTATTTTCAATTTAGTAATTAAAAAAAAAACCTACATTCTAGGACAACAATAATAGAATCAAAAAGTACTTACAAAAAGCCAAAAAAAAATAAAATATTCTCTACATTTGTATCATGTGATATATCTTTCAACTCTATAATTTAGAGTGGATATATATCTCATTAAAAAAAACTATATATATATATATATATACATATCTTTGTCGTCAAATAAATGATGTATTTTTATAATTTTTGTTTATTGATTTTTTTTTAAAAAAAAATCTTTAAATTGATTTTTTAATTCAAAAATCGTGTGGCTTAAAAATTTATCTCACCTATTTTTTCACTCTCAAAACACGACCTAATTAGATAAAACTCAATTCCTCTTTTGTTCAGTCATCACCTCATGGTCTTGATATTGTTTAGTCGAACAAGCGTGCTAAGTCTAAGCCAATGGGTTCATGACTAAATAGAAGAAGGATTGAGTTTTTTTAGTTGGTCCGGTCTAGAGGGATAAAAAAATGAGTGTTATAACTTTTTGAAGGCACGTGATATTTTTATAATTAAAATGTCAATTTTAGAATAATTTTTTTTAATTCAGTAAATACATATTTGTTAATGAAAACGGTAAATCTGCTTCATTTGTTAGACAGTAAATGAATATATATACACTACTTTTTAATGATCAATATATTCGCTCTAAATCAGAAAAGATATGAAAATTATATGCTACTTTTCTCAACTACCCCTTTGTTAAAGCCACACCTACCACATGAGTAACTTCAAAAGATTTACGTATATATTGATGATTCATATCTCTTTATTGTAAACCACAAATTATTCATCACTCAAAAATTAGTAAAATCATGAAAATGTTTATGATGTTAATGGTTGCTACAATTTTATTTTGTAGCCTCCATCAAATGGTCATAGCAAGAGAAGTCGTTGTGAATGTGAACGATAACATGAACGACTTAAATCCATGTTGGCCAATCCAATGGCCGTGGAGCCCGTCACCGCCCCCACCACCAACCCCATCCCCTCCTCCCCCACCAACAAGTTGCTCGGCTAGTGACCAAGAAAAGATAAAAACGTGCATGTTTAACGTAACTTCAATTGATGAATGTTGTCCCACATTCAAGAACACACTCGAAACTAGTTGTCCTTGCTATAAGTATGTTGAGGGTTTGGACAATCAAGTCTTGATCACTCTTGACTCTTATTGTGACATCGATAGCCCTTGCAAGGCTGTCCAAGTAAGTTATCATTTTTATGTATAGTTTAAAATTTTAACAAACCCCGTCACTAACTTTACTATCTATAATCATTTTTATAAGGTGTATTATTTGAGTTATGATCATATATTTTCTTGAAATAGTAAATGCACAATTCAAGAATTAAAAAAAATAAAATAGTTTCTTAATTTTGTTTAAATGATAAATATTTTGAAACGTTTTTTTAGCTAATTAATGTGACTAATCAAAATGACTATTTACAAATTTAAAGGTATATATGAATATTAATTAATCATTAACTTTGCATCAATTGAATGATTGTTCTCGATTTTCCTATTAATTATACTACAAGTTTATAAATACATTATTTGGATAGTCATTCTAAAGTTCTAATTAAAATTATTCGAATTAGTGAAATAATTCTTGTATTTATGAATTCAGAGCTTACCCACTCCCATCATGAAGGCTTCCACCTTAAAATCGAGCTGCTCAGTTAGTGACCAAGAAAAGTTGAAGAAGTGCTTTTTCAAAACAGATTTTATTGACGATTGTTGCCCGATATTCACGAGCATAGTCAAAACTAATTGCCCTTGCTATAAGTATGCTGAGAATTTGGACTACCAAATTTTTCAAACTCTTAATGTTTATTGTGATTTCTATACCTCTTGTGACGACGTGCAAGTAAGTTATCATTTTTATCTATCGTTTAAGATTTTGACACATTCATTCATTCAAATAACTAATACTAATGATGTTTTTATGTTAATTAATAATTTTAGGTGATTAAGCTATCCAAGGAGGAGTAAAATGAAGTGTTCAATTGCTTAATTTCATATCTTGTACTAAATAATTTGATGCTAATTAGTAATTACTCTTTCTAAGAGTACACTAATTAAGTGTAATGTTGGGTTTAAGTACTACTAATATATTTGACATACATGTCAAAGTCTTAATCTATTATTCTCTTTGTTTTGTTTCAGTTTAGGTGATATTATTTCTTTATTAGTTTATTTCGAAAGAATTGTATATTTTTATATTCAGAAATAATTAACTTTAAACTTTCTAAGATACCCCTAGTGAGAAAAAAAATTACAATCACACAACAATTATGACATATTATTCAAAACTACTTGTTTTAATTTTAAAAAAATTGTTTACAAATTTCACGCTGAATCAAATAACGAAATTGAGACAGAGGGGTATAATTTTCACTTGTGTAATTGTTAGGTTGTCCTAAATGTTTTATATTATTTTCTTCTTAAATTTCGTATCAAAAATTATATCACAAATTAGAAGGAATAAATATAATATTCACTCATGTGATTGTTAGGTCACACTCTTGAATGGATAGTATATATTTTCATTATTTTTTCTCTTTTATTTCGAGATAAAAGGACAGTACAATAAAGAAAGAAAGAAAAAAGTTGTTACTTCCTTCATTTCAGTTTATTTGTCTTATTTTAACTTGACGCGAAATTTAAGAAATTAAAGAAAAAATTTTAATGTAATAATCATAATAGAATGTCGTGAAAGAAGCACACTGAACGGATGTGCTTCGAGCATGTCTCCAGAAAACAGCTGAATGTAGATATTAAGAATGGGAGGTGCAAGATACCAGACCGAGAAACTCAGGCAACCATGAGGGGGGCCTCGGCCCGGAAAGGGGAGAGTGGCCTAGTAAAATGTACTAAAATGTCATTTAGTCTTATAATTTTAAAGAAATCATGTGAAAAGTTATAATTAAAGAATTATTCAAAACAAAAGATATTCTTTTTAAAATGAATTAAAAAATAAGACTAATAAATTAAAACGAATAAAAGATTATTTCACAATAGTGTAGACACGTAATTTTTGACCGAACTTGATGTTATAAACGAAATTTAATGCTTAAATATTTCTTTTACATTTGAATTAAATATTTTGATTCTTATCTTATTTTAGTAAGTTTATTTTAAAATATTTGAAAATTACAAAAAAAAAAAATAGAATCATGTTTTAGGCTAAGTTTTATTTTCAATTTATTCAAAAGAAATAAAAACTTACAAAAATATATATTTTCTTTTAATTTTAACTTTAATAAATAAGCTAGTATTTCTTAATTATATTTTTAGATTAACTATTTAACTTTTCTTATAATTTTATTATTATATTTTATATTTTAAATATTTAATTATAAATATATATATATATATATATATATATCCTAACTACTACCAAACTCCCCTATACACATTCCCCACTCCCTTAAACCTCTCACCCACACCCACATTCCACTCAAATATTGAGTTTGAGGTTTGCTTTCGCGATTTCGAGTTCGTGATTTCTAACTGTGATCTCTTTTCCTTGTGAATTAATTTTCACAAGAGGTAACACTTAATTTATTTAATTTTATATCATGATTGTGCAAGACTTGATCCCAATATACTGAAGTTGTTCATATTTCGTACATGTTTGACTCATTAATATTTTTAATGTAATTATAATATGAAATATGTTTGAGATTCTTATATAGTTAAATTTAGAGTAAAAATATAACACCTGATTATTTCTTGTTTTTTTATTTTTATCCATGTCTTTTTGTAATGTATGGTTGTTTGATAATGTGATTGTGCCATGAATGATTGTTAAAAAATATCCATATTGTCCCGCGTTTAGTTAGATTGTTAAAACTAATATAGTTGTATTAATTTGAAAATGAATGTTGAAGGCCTAGTTTGCTATTAAATTTATTCACCATATTGGAAGATCATCTTTTAAGTGAGAGAGGAAAAATTAGGGTTGTTGGTAATTTGACTATGAATCAAATAGTTTGTTTGGTTAATCGTTTTGAAAGATAAAAATGGATGGGTCCAACTTGATAAGAAAAATAAGATTTAAACTTCAATATATTTTTTTATTCGTTTTCATGTAATGGAAATGGTTACGCTCATGAATGTTAATAGGCAAATATTAGGATCCATTTAACGTTAGACGAGCCTATGTGTGTTTTAAATATTGGTTTCAATTAAGAATGTGGTTACACATCTTTTTTGAAACACTTAAAAGAAATTTGAGGATGTGGTTACGCACCTTGACCAAATTATTCTAATAATTATTTTACTTAATTAAGATCAAGATATGAGACATAGAATATTAGGTGATGCACTCGAGAGAAGAAAATAATTATTATTCTAAGCTATTGTACGTCGAAATCAAGAATGCAGTTATGCATCTGGTTTGAGATCAATAAAATTCAACAATTAAAAAATATGAGCGAACTATGGCCTGTTGATACAATCCATCCAAAAATAGTTTAAAGTAAGTATAAATCAATAAAAGCGACGTTCTAGAACCACGGGACTCGAAGGATGCCTAATACCTTCCCCTCGGTCAACAAAATTCCTTACCCGAATTTCTAATTTGCAGACCAAAATAAAGAGTCATTTCCTTTTGATTAAGGATTTTTTTTTTAAAAAAAAAGTGACTTGGAACACCATAACTCAATTCCAAGTGGCGACCCTGAAAAATTAAAATAATCCTTAATCAATACCATCACTTAAATTCGAAAAGCCCTTTTCGCCAGTCGAAAAAGGGGTGTGACAAATAGTACTTGACAAGAACAAGAAGACAATGACTTCTTTGTTTTACAAGATAATGAATTGTTATTTTCGTGGGAAGTTCAATGAATACAAAATACTACAGTAAGTTGATTGACAAAGTTCAAATTCTGAAAATAAAAATTATTTTTGATAAAAAGTGTTTTACCTCTCAAAATAGGACTTTTTTAATCCAAATTAGCTAAATTCAAAAGTGAATAATGAACATCGAATATGAGAGCCAAAAAAAAGGTAAAGATTTTACATGTACCCAATTTGTTATAATAGTAAATTATGTTATTATACAAAAATCTATATTGTTCATACTCTCCAAAAATATTGATGTACTCGTTTTAGATTATACAATAATGCATCCTTTTTGAAGGATTTGGCACTACTCAATAACATTTTTAAAGAGTCGTATCAATATCCTTAAAGAATAAATGACTTTTGGAGAATTTGATACACAATTAAAAAAAAAATTGAGATATTATTCTTTTAGAGCAAACTTAATTTTATGTTTGAAGTAAATTAGTCAAGTTGAGTAATTTTATTAGTTTTTAGAAATTTGAGAGTTATAAATCATATTCAGAAAAATTATATTCAAATTTTAAATATTTTCTCCAAAAAATATGATTAAACGCATCTTCAACTTTGAATATTTCAAATATAGTGACTCTTTTTTAAAAAATTATGGTCAAATGACCATTAATTTAATTTTTAAATGCACGTGAAATTAAATTAAATCTGAGCTACCCCTTTATTAAAGTCACATCTACCTTATATTATCTCCAAAAATTATTTATATTATATATAAATGTTCTATATCTCTTTTTATTGTAAGACACAAACCATTCATCATTGCAAAATATTTTTTTTAATGAGTGTCCTTTTGAAAGAAGGAGTTTTAGGTTCGAATCCCAAATAGCATAATATTTTTTTGTTTTATTTTGACAGTCACACACTATTATTTTTGAACATCCTTAATAAAAATTTTGACTCCACAACTGAACGAGTTACAAAGCTCCCCATTATATGTTCGAGCACAACTTAAAGTGTCTTATATTTCTCTTTTTGAAATACTAATTAAAATTATTTTCTAATAATGTAGTATTTCTTTCCTTTATGAAGGTGATTAATGATGTTTTTTTTTTGTTAATTAATAATTTCAGGTGATAAAGTTATCTATGGAGGAGTAAAACATGAATTGTTTAATTGCTTGATTCTAGATCTTGTATTAAGATAATTTGTTGTTAATTACCATTGTAATGTTATGTTTTAGCAATAATAATTTTTGACATATCTGTCAAAATCTTAGTATTTGTAAAAGAATATTATAGTACTCTACTTTTACTTATTATTATTTTTATAATAATAATGATGCTTGGATCAACTTATATATAGTTTAACTAGTATTTTACTACACATAAACTTTATATTTATCCTTATTGAAAATTCTTTTATAGTCATACAAACGTCATCACATAAGTACAATTTTAATCTTTGAAAGTCTTATAACAATACAGATAATTTCAACAAAATAAATTCTTTCTTAAATTTTGATGTCAGATCAAATTATATCATGAAAATTGATACTAAGTACAATTTCACTCGCGTTTATTTAGGGGGCGGAGCTAGCATTATGGTTACGAGTTCACCAAAACTCACTAGATTAGGATCAAACCATGTATTTATGCTTTAAAATTTTTATTTAATATATATGAATAATCTATCGAGAAGTCAATAAACCAAAAAATAATGTGATTCAATACTCATAAACTAAAAATTATGACTTTGACTCTAATATTATTGGTAGGTCCACATCCTCATATGCTTTGTATTCTTTTTTCTATTATTTCTTATTTCTTATTCAAGATTTTTTTTTTAAAAAAAAAAAGGACAACTTATAGAAGAAAGAAAAGAAAAGTTTCTACTTTTTTTCTAGTAATTAGATAATAATGCTTGACAACTACAAGAAAATGATATTTTTCTTTTGACAAGAGAATATAATAAATGCTATAAAAGATTATAATATTCATTCAGTTAGATTCAGAGTGAGTGATCCAAAAATTCATGTGACTGAATATGAAGAGCCTTAACTGGTCTCGAATTCAAGTTCTGAAAATAAAAAAATTTATGAAAAGAAACAGTTCCTCCTTAGATGGACATGTGTGGCATGAATCTGAATTACTCAAGCCCTAAAACGGACATCAAATGGAAGCAAGAAAACAAAAAAAAGCAAGTAGATTGAAATCCTTCATCTTATTTATTCACATGATTTACAATCAACTACTGAAATAAATTTCTCTCTTCCTTTTTTTTACGGTGAAGAGCAATTTGGTGCACAAAGTATCTCACACGGGTCACATTGCAAGGGGGTATGATGTACAAAGGTTACCCTAAGACAATCATTAATCGTTGATTCTATGAATTCAACGTATGACCTATAAATGGCACGAATTTAACTTTACCGTTTCTCCAAGGCATCGGCAGTAAATAATGGCATAAAGCTCTTTTGCTGTCCATGTAACTGAAACAAGGCTTTCTAGTGGACCAACAAAATCCTCAGCTATCATCATCAATAAGACCCTACATTCTAGGAGCAAAGATCTTAGAATCAAAATAGAAATCAACAAATGTGAGGTTAAAAGCCATGTGGTTCGAACTCTCCGAAAATGTTGTCGGCTATCATATTCGTGTCAGATCCTCCAAAAATGTACTACTTTTGAGGATCCAATACACACACATCCGATGACATATTTGAAGAGTCGTGCTAACTTCTCTAAAAATACAGTACTTTCAGTAAATCCAACACAGATCAAATGACATTTTTGAAGAGTCTAAGTAATATAGGTTAGAAACCATTTTAAGCATGTTCTCTTACTTCCTAACAAAACAAATTTGAGAGCATTATTCCCACACTACACCAAAACCATTAAGAATAGTAGTCTTTGATGTGCCTTTTTGTTTTGAACATTAAATGGTCCAACTAATAATTCCAGAGATGAAAGTGACATTTGGTAAAGCCAACTAGGGAGGAAATACTTGACAAAATATATGAGATATTGGGAGGTGGCAGGTATATCATAAAATTAGTCAAGGTATATATATATATGAGAGATATTGGGGTTGTTTGGAGGACGGAAGTCATTTTCTAGTGTTTGATTATCACAACACAATTTTCATCAAAATGGGGGAAATAACTTTCCTCGCTTATATGGGCGAATATCAATTTTCACAACAATCTTAACCTTTCACTTCGTATTACTTACTTTAAACTCTTACTTTGATATGTTTTACTTGAGCTGAGGATTTATCGAAAACAATCTCTCTACCTTCACAAGGATGGGTTAAGACTGTGTACACATCACCCTCATCCCACTCGTGGGATTATAGTGTGTATGTTGTTGTTGTATTACTTAACTAACTAACCTTAGACATTACAATTAATCTTTAGCACTCAGAATCTCTTCATAACGCTCTTCGATTTGATAATATTATTATTAATTTTAACTATATATTTTTCAAGAATATATTTTCCATTCACCAATCAAACACTAGAAAACACACCTAATCTTGAAAAGCTTTTCCCGAAAAAAGTTCGTAGCTTTAAGCTAAACTGTCCAGAAACTAAAATTTGTATCAGCTAAACAACCTCTGTATCGTTCAAATTTTATCAGATGTCCTCGAAGGGACGGCTAAACAACATTTTGCTACAATTTAAAGGTCTTAAACAGAAGCTCGGAACGAAAAGGACTAACCTTGAATTTTGCTGAAATTGAGTAGAGACATTGAAGCTAAAACCTTATGCTCAATCAGATCACCATGTTGTAAGCATTCTATCAGCTGAGTGATAACAGCTAAAAATGCAGATGGTTCAAATTCCGAGTTGTTCAGTGAAGCAAGCGCTGAGCTCAACCACGCGACTGTTGTTAGACAGATTCGGACCATTTCCGAGTTTCCAGAACCTAAGCACTTTGAGAGAGCCTCCACAAATGACTTCTTGCCACTGCCAATGAGTAAAGCTGATGCATTTAACAACCACTTTTCCCTGGCCTCTTGTTCTTCATCCTCCATCTGACAATTTATTGTGTTTTCATCATGTACACTTAACAGACATGGAAAAACAATAGAATTTTTTTTTGCTGCAGCATGTAAAGTTCCTAATGGTTACACAATGAGTGAAAATGTAATGAGAATTAGAGTATTATGGGACGAAATCATAAGTTCAATAAAAGAAAGGTTCATATTGCAGAACATTAGCACACTTGGAAACAAACGAAAGAAAGCAGTATCGTGATGACGAGACATTTCCCAAACTGACTGAAGCAAAGGCTCAATATTTCCTCACAAGATGTGGTATTGAATATATTGGATGGTCCGTCAAGTTTTTGCTAATGTTTGTGTTTTGAAGAATTCATATGAAGTATCCGCACCAGTTCGACACAGGTATGAGGTATGTCAAGGTAATGATGAATCTGTGTAACATAGTCTGGGGTTAAGGCATGGAGGAAAGGACTGTGTCTTGCTAGACAGAAGCTGGGTTTTTCATTGGTTAAAATCAGTAAACGAGGAAGAGTGTTGCACCATGAATGGCATGCTTTACACTAGCTAGGTTGAGTTCTACGCCATGCTCATGCATTGCTAGTAACTATGTTCGACTTCTCGCATCACAGCTCTAAATTTGCTTACACTGCCAAGTAAAAAGAAAAATTATTTCCTATGTGCATCCAGGTTTGAGCTCGGTCGACTGAGTTTGGGGAAAGTTAATGCCGTCAGAGGTGTTATTAGCAGTGGCAGAGACAAGATTTTCACCAAAGGGGTTCATCATCTACTACGTATACATAAAAAAAAACTGATCTTGCTTCTCCTGGAAGGTTCGAAGGGACATTTCAAGGGGCTTTTCGCTGTCAAAAGTTTCTCTAGTATGGTGGAATCAAGCAAACAACAGGGAGATATGGCCTTGGGAAAAAATCTCGTTCAATTTGGCACTTTTTAAGGTCTCTTGCCTCTCGTGGATTGTGGCTAGGGAGGCATGTCTCACCCAAACCAACCTCCAGGAAATGAAGTCCACATAATTTTGCAACAACAACTATGCCTCAATCCCAAACAAGTTGGGGTTGCCTATATAATTTTGCATTCCAATAAAGTTATTTCTTAGATGAATTCAGTCAGGACAAAAGAAGAACACGTACTGTCATAACAGTTGCATCAGCAAGCGCATTATTCTGTTCCTCAACAGGATTTTCTACTACAAAGCCTTCAAGAAACCCTGCTTGCTTTAGGATCCAATCCTCTGTCATAATCTTACCTGAGAATGAAAAATACCCTCCCAGAATAAGGAGTGCTTTGCAACATATTTCTCTGCTCCTTTCATCTGATAAGCTGCTTTCTAAGGCCAAAGTCAAAGCATCAACAGCATCATCTCTGTATGTGATGGGCATATCTATTTCTGCCTGTAAGATTAACAGTGACCTTAAACGGTATGCATGTCTCTTAAGCAAGTAACAAAAGCTAAAACAACTATTCCTCGATCGCTAACATAGTTATTATCGGCTATATGATATTCGGTTCAAGCTTTCCCCAGCCCCTTCTCATCAATGGACTCCTGACGTATACAAAGGAGTGTGGTTCATTTGAGAAATTCCTACCTCTTGATCTATCTTTGAGATGTCTGGATTTTTCAAAACTCCATGGACGTGCAGAAGAGAAATGATATCCCCACTTGGACCAAGACAGAACATTTAATTGTTCAATAGCAATTAAGGTGAAGCAAGGTCAGGAACGATGCATCTCTTTATGATAAACAGATCCATTTTGCAAGTTTGTTATTACGGGGAGCTCCTACAAAAGGATCAGGCTAATCACGTATACAATACCTGAATTCTCAATGTAGATGCTACATAGTTGGTTCTCATCCTTCAGAGACTACGAGTGTAATAAGAGCATCATCACCCTAAGAATATCATCTCGTGACTATTGATAACGAATTATCATCTATATCCATTCAACTTTATTCGAACAAATTTCAGTCCAATACTGGTACATAATTTGTTTTTTTTAATGAAAAAATAAGAGCTCTTTAAAACTAGTGATTCCCTAAATCTCATGTTTATTCCTATACCAACCTAATTTAATTATAAGAACAACACTAAGGCATGATGTCAAACTTCATAGGAGATGAGCAGTACTGTGGAAGAACATGAAAAAGTTCACGAACTTTCAATAGAGAAATTTTCAAATTTGAAACCTACCAGAAGATCGAAGTGCAAGAGCAGCACAGCAACCATGATTTTATGTTCACATGGACAGTCCTGGAGATATGTCTGCAAATCATGCATCGCTTTGACTATGTTATCTTTATGAAGGCCTTTTAGGAAGAACTTTGCATCTTTTCTCCTGAAATATGGGAGCGCGGCACGGAGTTAATGTAAATATCATTATCCCCTAAGACTGCATCATAATCCAGTAAATATTGAGTATTTCAGCATCTTAATTGCAAAGCAAGCTTCATCTCAATATAAAAAGGGCAGTCCGGTGCACAAAGCATCCCATGTTCACGCAGGGTCCATGGAAGGGCTGCAACCCAAGGGGGTGTAATGTACACAGCCTACCCTGACACAAGCATCAGTGGCTATTTCACTGCCCGAACCCGTGACTTGGATTCATTTGGATACATGAATCCAAATAATCTAATATTCAATTTCCCGAAAAGGAGTAACAGCTTTCTTGTAAAGTGTATATAGTGTCTACATTTCTAGTCGTGCCATTGCAAAAAAGAAACATCAGAATATATTCAAATGTGTTTGTTTGACAAAGTATCCAGATCATTTCACTTTAACAAAAAATGTAAAACATATTAGCGATCATGCTCGATGTGAGAACATTTACAAGCAAAAGAATCACTTTTTCTTTAAAAGTAAAATCTGCATGTCACATTTTCAGATTTGTCACTTTGCATCTGCTAAAAAGAGCTCTTGAGTTTCAACTTCTTGTGCTCTAAATCTCTATTGATACACTTAGAATTTCTCCATGCAAATTCGCCTGGCCAAAAATGAAATTTCGTAGCTATTCTTTATCTTTCAATGACTAATCAATGACCTACTCATCTGCTTTTCTATCTTTAGACAAAACAGAACATACTAGACAAGCCATGAGGCAAATAAATGGAAGCCAGTGTGTAATAGAGAATACATTTGAAAAAACAAGTACCTGTTAAGGCATATGAGTTCAGTCAAGAGTAAAAAGGTGTTTCTCCTCGATTCCAACTCTTCTCTCTGAAGAAGATTAAGCAGCCACATCTTATCAACATTTCTAGCAACAACATTTCTGCAATTAGATTCAGCTTCAATGCAAGAGCGAAGTAATACAGAAACACATATCTTCTCCCTTGCGTTTCCACGATTAAATCTCTCGATGAGAAACTGTAAGCTTCCGAGGGATAGAAGCTGCACTAAAGCTGCTTTTCTTTCATCCTGATTTAAAGCAATAAGTAGTTGCTCCATTACGGAAACAGCTATTTCGTTCTTCAACCAACCGCATCCCTCTGAATTGCCAGCTACCTTAGAGAAATAAGTTAGAAGTTGCCTCCAATGTTCTGACTTCCAATTGGTGATGACACGCTTCAAAATGAAGTTAGTACGGGGCACATTTTGACATTCTAACGATCTTCGTGTTAAAGGGCATGTTCTGTTTCCTTTAGAAAACCAGTTCGTAATAGATTCTCTCTCAAAGGTTTGGCCAGTCTCGAGGGTAACTGGATCTTCAAAAAGAAGTCCAGTCAAAGGACAGACAAATTCCTGTGGGATGTTTGTGGAAGGTCTTCCCACATAATCTTCGTAATCAACTCCTACACATAAAAAAACACATCATCATAAGAAATTAATTACTTACTCAACATAAAGGGAAGTAGGGACACTCTCAATGATGACTTTCACCTACCGTGACCAGGAAGCACTACCTCCTCGGTCTCCTGCTCAAGAACTGCTTTTGTTATCCTGTTGAATATGAACTCGGTCAGATTTGCAGGTGCAAATGAATCCAGCATGTTGGACTTTAATGGAGCTGTTTCCTTCATATTAGAGTTTCCAAATATATCCATGAAAGAAATTTCTTCTGGAGAATTTGCTCCAAATACCCCCGCTGCATCCCAAGCAGTTGATGCACCATACTACAAATCAGAATGCCCCCAGAATGTAACTCGTCTAATGTAATGCAAAATCTGAAGAGGGAATAGTAATGTTTGGCAAGCATAGATCCTAACTCACTAGATTCAGAGCTGCATAGAATACTACAACAGAGATTTGACAATTTTATTTACTTTCTTCATCGTTAACACTATTTAAGAAGTACAATTAAGCTGCATGTCTTAATTTGGTAACACCAACAGCAAAAAAAAAGGCACATATGTTCAGCTCTATAAGCTTATCATCAGTATTGTCAAAGGCGAAATGCTTTTAGTGCTATAGGTCTATTGGGGCTTTAAGCATCAGCACTGCTCGACTCAAGTAGGACTCATGGGCAATGAGGCGCATACCTTAATGCCTTGCATACACTAAAAACGCCTTAAGTAAGGTGAAGTGCCCTCCCTGAGCTTATTCTGACCTTTGGGACATAAAAGCAACTTAAATGAGCCTTGCAAGACCGTTTATCATCCATTCCAAGTTTAATGAAACTTTCATTGTGACATGGAAAGAGCTAAAGTTATGAGCTACACCATACCTAAATGAAGCACTAAAGAAATAACATCAACAACTGAAGGAGCAACGACATGCAGGTGACTGAAATTTAAAAGTATTCCACAAAAGTACAAGTTGTTTTACAAAATAGATTTTGAAGAATCCAAGGGTAAGTTGGAATACAGAAGCTAAGGTATCTACATCATTCAAACATCCCCTATTTATTGTCTTAAATGGACCTTGTAGAATTTCATTTGCTTCAAATCTCACCGGCCAAAATGTGGCAGAAACTTAGCCAGGATTTTAACCAACAATTTACACATACTGATCCAAGTTCTTTGAAGTTATGTATTCAACACTTACTGAATCAACTGTAGCACCAAGCTCAGCATCTTGATCTATACACTTAATCACTTCAGCAGAGTATGTCAATGCTACCAGATTTTCAGCAGCAAACCTAGCAGGTTTCTTCACACTAATTTCATAGCTTTCTTCCTGGTGCTCTTCTGATTCCTCTTCTAGTTTAAGTGAACGGCGGAATACTTGATCATACAACTTTTTGCTGACAACAGGCTGAGGTGAGAAACTGCCAACACCACTACTTAAGCGGGAAGAGTTGCTAAAGGAACCTTCACGCGAAACATATATTGAAGGAATTTGAATAGAAGGAAATAAGGGAATCTCAGCCCGTTCGGTTAGCCAATCCTTGTAGTAAACTGCAAACTGATAAGTACCTTTGTCCAGATTTTCAATGTACAATTTGTCAAGAAGCTTCAGTTTCTTTGACTTATTATGTAGATCACCAAGAAAACTAGCTTCTGAATCATACCAGACCTTCAAATGTGAAAGGTGAGGAAGAAATATGCGATCCCACAAATCAGGCAACAAACTAGTCCTTGCTTGAAAGGGTGAATCGCAGAAAACTTCCAGGAGGTGTTTTGCAGCGATACGGTCCTTCTTCTGTATCTTATATATGACACTGAGATACAGATGAGCACAAGCTGCCAATTTAGAATTGGGAATTCCAGATGTAAATCGATCCCGTAACTCGTCTGAATTCAACCCTGTGATTACACTAAGCTGCAGTGACGCTTTCTTAAGCTCTTTCTCATTTGCACAATCCTCTACAGCTCTTTCTACTGTTTCTATAGCTTGTTCAAGAGTGGCTATGATCTTGCTTTCAGTATTCAGACCTTCTTCAAATCCAATAAAATTTAACGAAGCGAAGCTATTGTGACGAAGTGACGTCCTAAAATCCTCATCCAGGAGAAAATGTTTTATATGCCCGCTCAAGATAGAGATTACAGCCTGAATAGCAAGTTCATCAAGAGCAGGAATAGCTGCTGTGTGCTCAATCTCAGCTTTCCTTAGGCTTGTAGTTGCATCGGAACTTTTGTTGGTTACTGAACTTCTAGTTGATCTGCTGTTTGAGGTCTCGGGTTGTTCCATATGTTTCTGATAACCATCTTTAAAGCTTGGATGTTCTAAAATCTTTTTGCTAGATTTATTGAGACATTTTGTTGTAGCTTCTGTATCTTTTCCGAAGGATTGTCTCTTTGATTCTGCTTCCTCAGCACTTCTGGTAGAAGACCTACCTTCACCACTCTCATTTCTGTAAGTTCGATTTGAGTATACACGGTTGTATCTAGAATCATTTCGCTCTCTGACCTCAACTATCTCATTGCTTTGAGAAGCCTCAGCAGATAGAAACTCATCAAAAGAACTAATGCTTATTCTCTTAACATCCGATGATAGATCGCAAGAGCCCATTCTGTGCTTACTTTTCAAGTCATGCCAGGGAATATCAGATTTTGTCCTCTCCGTCTTTTTTGTGCCTGATGAAGCAACATACTTATGAGGATCTTGAAGTCGGTTAATAGGGCCACTTCTTCCCTTTGTTCCTGATGAAGCTCTAGGCATTGTTTTTGACATCCTCTTATTGAATCCTTCCTTCGCGAGGAGGTCCTCCAGTGACATGGCCATCTTCTCTCAGATTAGAATATCAGACCACCTAAATGAGAGCCAAGAAAAGAGATTGTTCAAAGTCAATTAATATCAGAAGTGTTGATTCTACCACAGCCATGCATGCTCCCGAAAAAAAGAAGAAACAAACACATAACAACTACTATTATTACTATGTGTCAGATTCAATTTAGTTGGAGTCAGCTATATGAATCTTTCATATTCATTTTTCTCCCCAAAAGTGACAAACATACACATCCAAAAGCATAGGGTAAACGGAAACTGCAAATCTTAATGTACCAGTAATTGCGTAGGTGTTTTTGAGTGGACCCCTAAATATCTATAAATATTTTACTGTAAATCCAATTATTATTATATATTAACTTGAGTTTGTTGTAGGAACCCATAAACTTCAAATCATGATCAGCCTCTGACCATAAACAAGAAATATGAAAAAAGAAGTACCTTTTCAGTTTGTTTTATCTTCTATCAAGAGAACCCATAAAGCCAAACCTAAAAGAAAAAGCACATAATACCTCATCAATAACAAAATATTTTCTTTGATCTTCATAGATGAAATTGGGAGAGGGAAAACTTTGAAAAGTCAACTTCATCTATTCCTAACCAATTCCAAAATTTCAAAGTGAATATCTCCAACTATGCAACATACCCTCCAAGAACAAAAAGTACATTATCAAGAAACACAAATATGAGCAAAAATTGAAGTACAACTGTGAAAAAGGGAGTACCTTTCAGCTTGTTTTATGTTCGAACAAGAGAATCCATAAATCAAACAAGAAAAACACATAAAACTCACTAAGAACCAATGATTTTCTTTGATCTTCATAGATGAAATTTGGATGGAAAAAACTTTTAAAATGTAAAATCATCTCTCTTCTGACCAAAACCCAATAATCCTAAGTCAATACTCCAACTATGCGACACACTCAAGGGTGCGGCCTAGTGGTTTAGTAGTCAATGAAGTGAGTTGAGAACCATGAGATCTCCGCTTCAATTCATAAATGCTAGATGATTTCTTTCCATCGGTCCAAGCCTTGGTGTACAGAGTTAATCAGCACCAATGCTGGTGGGAGGTAGCAGATGCCCCTTGGAAATAGTCATGGTGCGCACAAACTAGCCTTGACACCACGATTATCAAAAAAGAAAAATGACTCCAACTACGCAACATACACTCCAAGAACAAAAAGGACATAATTAAGAAACACAAATATGATCAAACCTTATGGGTCATTTGGTACGTGAGATGAGATAAGCAAGGAGATCCATGAGATTATTTTAGTAGAAATGGAGGAATAAAACAATCCTGAGATTAGCTAATACCTCGAACCAAACCTGACATTAAGTTAATCCCAAATTTTATCCCACGATTATCCTTATCCCATGTACCAAACGACCCTTTAAAGAATAACTGTGAAAAAAGGAAGTACCTTACAGCATTTTTTATCTTCCACCCCATAAACCAAACAAAAAAGTTACATAAAACCCACCAAAAACACCATCAGACACACAAATATGAGCCAACTGCAAAAGGAAGTACCTTTCAGTTTGTTTTATCTTCCACCCCATAAACCAAACAAGAAAAACACATAAAACACACCAAGAACATAATCAAGAAACACAAATATGACCAAAACCTTAAAGAACAACTGTAAAAGGAAGTACCTTTCAGCTTGTTTTATCTTCCACTCCATAAACCAAACAAGAAAAATACATAAAACCCATCAAGTACATAATCAAGAAACACAAATATGACCAAAACCTTAAAGCATAACTGTGAAAAAGGAAGTACCTTTCAGCCTTTTTTATGTTCCATCAAGAGACCTCATAAACCAAACAAGAAAAACACACAAAACCCACCAAGAATCACTAATTTTCTTGATTAGAACTTTGGATTTAGGAATACAAACAAAAGGGAATAGAATTTTCCCACATAAAACCCAGTTAAACTGAGATGCCATTGGGTTAATAAGCAGAGCAATAGAAATTTGCTGAAGGTTTCACTTGGCAGCATATGGAGAGAAAGGAGTGAATAAGAGAAGACAAATAGAAGCTAACAAATAGTCACTTTCAGTCTACAAAGTACAACAATATTAGCCCTTTGTACTACACCTATGAAGCTGAAGATATATTTGTTTATTTGTTTTTGGCAGGCCAGAAGCTTTAACTGCTTCAACAGCCACTTGCCTCCAATTGCTTTCAAGCTATTTCATTTAACAAAATTGATCGGTGTGAACAAAGTCTCATATTTGTAGTTGGAAAAAAAAGTATTCTTAATGGTGTGAGACGTTTGAAGGAAAATGTGTGAGCTTTGATCTAAAACGGAAAATGCACAAAGCTTGAATTTTCGATTTGATGATGTTTAGAAATGTGCAGATTCTGAACTATTCAAATCAAGCGCGTAAATAACGATATATCACTAGCATTAGAGCATGAGTCATCCAAACATGTTGAAAAAAGTGTTGTTAATATATTGTTGTCATGTGATTATCATAACTTCCATCGTTCTTAAGGACTATTTTTTAGTTGTTTGAGAAGTAATGACATATCTTCAGTTCTCGTTAATTTTTTTATGAATGTCCTCTTAACCCGAATTATGACTAGGAGCCATCTCATCTTTCAATTTCTTGAATTTTCGTGAAACGCATCAAAGATAACAATGCATTAGTCTTTAAATCATTAGTACTATATATTAATCGAGCAAAAAAGCTTCATTGACCATTAATATGAACATTTACAAATGCATGAATCACAAATTTTTGATTAAGCGGTGTATAAAAATGTGCAAACTCCAAACTACTTAAGGTTCATATGTGATTTTGAGTCACCGACATTAGAGCACAAGTCATTCAAATATGTGGAAAAATTGTTGTTCCTTTTATTATTTGCATACTGAAATGCATCATTTTTAGGACGATTTTTAAGTTGTTTGAGAAGTAATGGCACCTCTGAATTCATTTGTTATACGAGTGTCCTTTTATCATGCGTCAAATGCTACAATCGAGGTACCCTTTCATCTTTTAGCTTCTTAAAACCTAGTAAAACTCATCAAAGATAACAACGTGTTAGTATTTGTTACAATTCACCGAAGCAGAGGGGAACTCGTTCCAACATCCAAATAAGTAATGGTTTTTAAAATAGATAATTCAACACAAAAAATAGGATATTAAGCTAGACAATATGTACTACGACGATTGAGATTCATCTATCTTTAATTACATATTTCTTATTCGATCCCTCGTATTTCTTGATATAAAATGTTTTACCTTTCTTAATGAGTCTATCCGACACGAATTTAGGTAAGTATATTGGTACATTCAATTTTGTATATAGAATGCCTACTGAAAAAAAAATACTAGTTCTCTATCTATTTCTTTGGGCCTTTGTTCAAATTCTTGTAATGGACCAGTCTAATACTTAAAAGGACCAAGTGCACAAAATAGCCATTTAATTCAAGAAATTACACCAAATAATTTCAAAAAAATAGGTGGTCTTGAATTTTTGATCCCCGCTTACTTCATGGAGAAATTACTTTCAAATTCAAAAGTCAAAAAATTACTATACTTAAAGTTTTGTCCATGAAGCAAATGAGGTTAAAAGTTTAAACTACCCACCTTCAAGGCTATTCTTGTAAATCACCCATATTTACAACATATATTTAAAGAATAGCCGAAATTTACAAAGTCTTTAAAGTTTAGCCGCCTCATAATTAACTTCAGATTATAGATCTAAAGTTGAGATTACAAAACTTCTAATTTCTGACCCGTTGGTCTACAAATTGTTAATTGGGAAGCTTACATAAATATGTTATATTAAGAAAATATTACCATTTATAGCAATAAAATATTTTTTTTACTTTGACACTTATAATACATTTATAATACAATTTTAATACATATTACAGAGAACAATTTATAAAACACATATAATACAAGTTTTATTGATGGATAATACATTTATCACACAGTTTAATATACTTATAATACATTGTGTCAATGTTCTTACCAAACAAGTATGATATGTTTTAAAACATCTCATAATACATATATACTGCATACGTAATTCACTTTTAATACATAGTGTTGATTTTTCATTGTATTGCTATAAATGGTAATAAATAAAAAATATTATTAAAATCAGTAATTATTTATTAAAAAGTATTTCTCCAAGTAACTTTTCCTTGTTAATTAAGCTTTTCTAGTTTAATTTCTTGAATATATTGTATACTTATTTTATCTATTATAGTTGATACACAGACAATTCAGAAGCAAGTCACAATATATATATATTTAAACCATATATTCCTTTGTGCTTGTGTTTTTTTTTTTAAACAACGACAATTATATATTCGGTGTACTTTTATAAAGTAAGATCTAAGAAAAATAGTGTGTATGTGGTTTTATCACTATTTTGTAATAGAAAAGTTGTTTTTGATAGATCATCGACTCAAGTAAAAACATATCAAAAATCGAGTATTTAAAGCCAATATAGTGACGAACAAGTCATGTTGGAAACAATAAAGAAGAAAGAAGAGTAGCAATCAGAGGCGGAGCCAGGATTAGGAGTTTGGGGTTCTAAATATTAGGAAAAAAAAGAAAAACTTTTGTTGATAGTGGGGTTCGAACCCACAACGCCCCTTCCTTACCACTGAACTGTCAATTAATTTGGTTAGGGGATTCACAAGTGTGTGTGTGTGTATATATATATATATATAATTTTCTAATAAAAATACAAGATCTACGAAAAAGCTAGTGAGTTCATCCGAACCTAGGAACCATCACCTAGCTCCGCCTCTGGTAGCAACAATGAATGAACACGATAACTGAAGCAAAGAAAATAACAGATAGTGCTAAACTGAAAAATTATATAGTAGGGAAGTAATAATATTAGTATTCTGATAAGGAAACTAAACAACGTTCGACTACTTACTAACCTTCTACCATAATCCTCGACCTCCTTATCTTTTTATCCAGAGTCATATATCCTCAGTAAGTTATAGATGTGTCGTATCTTATCTAATCATCTTCCTCAAAAATACTTTAATCTATCTCTACCTCTCCTTATGCCCATAACTCCTCACTGAGACATTTGTGCATCTTCTCGAAGTTTGCATATCTGAAGTGTCTAAATCACCATTTTCCTCATCTTGTCCATCACATAGGTTATTCCTATCTTAGAGCCTGTTTGACATTGTTGTTGGGAGGCCAAAAGTACTTCTTTTTTTTTTTTTGAAAAATCAAGTGTTTGGTAAACTCTTAAAAGTGCTTTTAAATAAAAGCAGAAACAGTTTTTTTGCTGTTGGGAAGAAACTAAAAATTTCTGCTTCTTAGAAAAAACAGAAGCAGAAGCAGAAAATTAATTTTTTGAAGACTAAAATATCCCTTACATATATACATATTTACCAATATATCTCTTATTAATTAATTAACATATCTCATAAGTTTGATTAAGTTTCATTCAAGAATTTTATTTTTTATTTTTATATGATAAACTTTTTATTTTATTTTATGTTTATATATTATTATTTATATTTTATATTTTATTTTACGTGTATTATTAGAAATAGGTAACAACAATATTTTTGCAGGTTTTTTTTTTAACAAATAAGGATTTCATCCCTCACAAAAAAAGTAACAAATAAAAAAAAATTCTTTTCTTAATTTACGAGTTATTAATTTTTTTTTTTTTAACTTTAGAGTATTATGAAAAAAAGAAGATAATAGCTAAAGATTGAATCCCAAAAAAAAAAAAAAGGTAATAAATAACAAAAAAAAATTCTTCTCAATATTTTTCAACAATACTTTTGTAAAATTTTAAAAAATAATAAAAATAATAATAATTAAAGATTTCAATTCCCCTAGAAAGGTAATAAATAAAAAATTTCCTTTTCGTAGTTTACATATTATTTTTTCTGATTTGAATTTTTTTAACTTGAGGTGATTATAACATACAAAAGATAATAGCTAAAGCAGATTAATACTTGCCATTTTTCGTAATTTGACTTTCAAAAGCACTTTTTTTTAAAATTAGCCAAATACAAATTGCTTTTTTTGAAAAGCACTTTTTAGAAAAGCTATTTTAAAAAACATTTCTAGAAATAAACAGTTTTTAACAGCAATGCCAAACATGCTCTTATTCTAAATAACTTCGCTCATAATCCTATTTTTCCTGATACGCCACATATTCATCTCCACATAATTTTTTTCGCTATTTTTATCTTTTGAGCATACGAATTTTTGACTAATCAACACTCCGCTCCCTGACGTGATTTATAATTTTGAATTTGTACCTTAGGGGAGTAAAAAATTTGTCCTCAAGTTAGCACTAAATGCTATACTTTGTAGGCCCCACATTATAACATGCAAAAAAAAAGCACCTCGTAAACAACACCAAACCGACAATTATCCGAGGATCTGATGTTTAAATGACTAAATTACCCCATATTTATCTTACATTCACATATATATAATTAGGGTTGTTCATAGTTATGGTTAATAAATCAAATCGAACCGCAATTCGAACCAAATCAATTAAAAAACCGATATTTGGTTTGGTTTTAAATTTTGAAAATCTATAATATTTGGTTTGGTTTTGGTTTTACCAAAAAATAACCAAACCGAACCGAGGAATTAGATATATAAATTTTATAATTATTTATATAGTATTCATAAATAAAATATAAATATTTTGTTAAATTTTAATTAACTTAAATCCTTGACTTTATCATTTTCTCAAGCCCAACACTTAAATTTTAGCCCAACTATTACAACCCTAAATCCAAGTCCATCAAAATCCATTATTTTAATCTTTACCTACCCTACCTCACATACGATAGTCACACTTTCTCTAAATTAAATCACTTCATTCGTGTAATAATAACTCTAGTATTGATTAATTGCTTAATTGAACTCATAGTAGCTTTCATGTGGATTGTTCATATACTAGGTGTCTGTGTGTATCGAAATACGTATGTCCTAAAAAAAATTATTACTTTCAAACCGAAAAAATCAGAAAACCGAACCAAACCGACGGTTATTTTTTTTGTTTGGTTTGGTTTGGTTTTCGAAATTTAAAAACCGACTAGATTGGTTTAGTTTTGGTTTTAACCAATAACCGATCCAAATCGAACTACGAACACCCCTATATATAATATATCCCATCTATAATTCTTTTTGCAGTTAATTTGAAATATTTTTTCAAAGATAATTTTTAAATAAATATTTATTTATAAGCCGACTCATTATTTCATTTTCAAACTTTGAACTACGGATCGAAAACATATTTTAAATCTATTTTTCAATTTTTTTCCGCTCATAAAATCTTAACTTTATTTTTTTTCTTATATAAACATTATTTCAACTTTCAAATGTTATTTTAACGACTGAATTTCAAATAGTACTTTTTTATTTTAAATCTTAATTGTTTAAATTTCTTTTTTATTTAAATATTTTAAGTTTGTTTTTAAATTTTTTTTCTCATAAAATTTTAATGTTTATTTTTTCATATGTAAAAATGACTTCAACTTTCAGATACTTTTTTATCAACTTAATTTCAAACACATTTTAATTTCAAATCTCAATCATTTAGATTTCTTTTGCATTTAACTGCAAAAAGAAAGTTAGGTGGGTGAAATTCTTTACATCAAGTGAGGGCATAATGGTCTAAAGATTCAATTTAGAAAAATGCTTTTTATTCTCTTTTTTATATGTATTTCCAGCTTGGATATTTACTAATCTACCTATTTGTTAGGTAAAAGATAAAAAGATAATTTACCTTTTTTGAATTTTGAATATAGAAGTTTGATTGATATGGGCCATGTTTTTTTACTTTATTACATAAATAGCCTCTATAATTAATTTCTTCTATTTCTATTTATCTTCTTGTTGGTCTCTTTAAAAAAAATTCGTTATCCTCTATTTTTTGAATAATAACTAAAAATTAGATAAATATAAACAGGTGAATACAAGATGAAATATTATCGCGTATTAAATAACTTTGTATTATAAGTACAACTTAACAAGTTATTACATGTTAATTATTACTCGTATTTATAGCGTTGCCATAATAAAATTAATATTAAGAACTATATGTTATTTATATATTATATAATGTATAAATTACAAAGTAAACTAAAAACCTAAATAGTCATACTAACAAGTAAAGTAATGATAATATTAGTAAAACCAACATAAAAATAGGATTGGTATCACCACTAAATAATTTATATCCATAAAGTACTAAAAATGCCAAATAGAAACTTTGGAAGTAGGATATTTTTTTGGTCAATTTTGTTCATTGTGTTGGTAGGTAATTGTCTCTAAGGTTGCTTGATGGACCCTTTTTACTAGTTACTATATAGCACTAGAATTATTATAGTGGATAAATTTTTTTATAAAAAGTCTTGCAAATGACACTAATTAAGATTGCGGTGAGGTGGAAACTGTCATTTAATTCTTAATTAAAAGTTTTGAATTCGAACTCTAATATTTGAGTTGTATTTGATAAAAAAAAGTTTTATCTTTAAAGGGAGATTTTAAGACGTGTCCTTAAATTAGTCGACTATCAAACACAAATATTAAACATTAATCGAGTAAAAAATCAGAAATAAATAAATAATGAAATTTAGATGTACGTACAGTTTTCCATCAATATAATTATAGTAGATATATAAAGCAGTTGTGTCATGAATTATTAGGATAAGAATCATGTGTGTACGAAGGTTATGGTTGTGGTAGTACTATTCCTCCATCTTCAATCACATATCTCGTGTTCAAGTCTAGAAAATGAAATCGTCGCCCTAGACGAAAGTGGACTTTTGGACGTTAATCTGTATAGTGAATTTATTAGTCGACTTTCAAGCAGATAGTGAATACCAGATAATCCAAAAAGTTAATCATATTTATACTTGTCAGTTACCATCAATAAACAATTATAGTAGTAGATATATAAATAATCCATACAAATGACGACCATGACAAGAATCATATATTTATACACTGTTTTCTAATGGTTTTAGTGGAATGGTAAATATTGCTCAATCGTTTAGTAACTGTCTTGAATTCAATTTATGAGAGTTGAATCGCCTTTGATAAGAAGTGTTTAAAATCCAAAATAAGACTTTTTAACATGAAATCAAACAAATCAAACTTGGGACGAACAACATACATCGAATGAAAAAAATAATCATATTTATACTTACTATTCAAGTTATCCTGTTAACCATGTGATTGAAGATTCTAATGTCGATTAAGACATTTCAACAAATACTATTTGTAGTCAACATATATTTCATGAAAAAAATAGTAACAATTTGTAAAACACTTTAATTTCTAAATTGAAGATATATACAATGACTTAGCAAAGATTCAGTATACAACTTGCATTCATTCATCAAAAGATATGGCAACTTTTGACTTTAAAAAAGAGTATACAATAAAGTTTTTTTTTTTTTCTTTTTGCACCAAGATTCTAATAAAGTGATTTTTTAAAAATAAAGTTGTTCATAATATGTCTTTTAAATAGTTTGTTTCACATCTAATTCTTTGTCATTTTGTTTTCTACCAGACTCCTCTTTTTAACAAGTGGTTCCTTAAGCTTATTGTCTTAAAATTGTGCATCTGATGGGAAATTTAAATAGTAATAATTTAGTTTGAAACTTAAAGCTTTTGTTAATTTTACAATGTAAACTTGGAAAAATGATAAAGAGTAACAAAAAATATTTTAGATTTATATCCAATGAATTTATAACAACACTTATGTTCTCGCTAAGAAAAATGGATGAAAATTTAATCAATAAGGATGTTGGGTACCTTGATTCACTTTTAAAAATCAATAATTATTTATATAAGATGAAATTACATGGCCTTGTAGATAAAAAGAATGACGAGTTTGAATAAGTACACAAAGTTATGCTTATGATACTTGGAATATCGAAGGATCTCCATATCATGAGAATTCGATTTAGCTTATGATGGTAACACATACTTTATAAAGAGAGTTCCTTACCTAATCGTTTGTAAGAATGGGTAACCATACTCAAATAAACTTTATCTTCATAAAAAGACAATATTTATAGTAACGATGAGATTATTCATGGAGACACGATGATCACCCAACATAAGTTAGTAAATCTTCGATGTAAAGCTTAAAAGCAGTGTGAGATAGAAGACAACATGCAAATAACCATGAATTAAATGTGACCTCAAAGGGCGATAATCAATTACCCTTTTTTTAACTTCAAATTTCATATTTCACATTTGAAGTTGAAATAATGAATTATCTTAATAAATAAGATTTTTTCAAAAATAATTTTCAATGTTAATTTAAGAGTAATAAGTGGCTAAATACACATATAAAATGTCATATTTTCTCAAGTTTCATATCTTAATCAACCATTACTCTTTACCAATCTAAACTAGCATTCCTTTCATATTAAAACACTATCAATGCTGAGTTGGCCAAATGTTTATTCTCAATCGACAATAAATGTGTGTAGGCTAGCTCATCATCGAGAAATATTTTAATATAAAGAGAGTAATATTTAAGATATAAAACTCATTAAAATATGATATTTTAGATTAGTAAATAGAACAATGAATAATTATTGACACATGAACCTCACAAAAATATAAATAATTTAGTGTTTTTTTTTTTTTTACCGTTAACTTACATTTTAAATTTTATTCATAAATAAAATAAAATAAAATCCTCATTTCACCCTTTTTCACCTTGGACAAATAATTCCAAGATAATGGCATATTAGTAATATAACCCAAAAACATGGGCTTTCCCATAAGCATACCTCGATATTTGACAGAGGGCCCCCCACTAACCTCATGTCCCCTCTTTTTCATAGTTAAATTCCAAATTTTGATTTGCCCCCACCCCCCCTCCCCCACCCCACCAAATTCACTCTCATCACCATTAGTGCTTTCTTTCTTGCTAAGTAGCTTAAAGTTGCAGCCTCACCAAAAACTCCCCTCTCTCTCTACTACTACTACTAGGGTTTGTTTTGCTGGTTCCTCTTCACTTTCCACCTTTTGCTTTTGCACCATTCTTGAACTAACAATTAATGGTAAATGCAGCTCTTTTGCTTGCTTAACTTTGCTGAAATCCCCTTTTTGTTGTTTGTTTCTTTGCTGAATGTAGATGCACAATTAATGGACTGTCTTCTTTTTTTTCTTGTCATTCTTGAATCTTTATGCAAAATTTCACCTTTTTGGTTATGTGGGTGTGCTTGGTTTTTTTCCATTTAGTTGGGTTTATGCTAATGTGCTGGTAAAAATGTAATCTTTTTTGTTTATTTGAGATCTTGATCATCATATTAGTGGTAAATGCAGCTCTTTTGCTTGCTTAACTTTGATTAAAATCCCCTTTTTGTATGTTTGTTTGTTTGCTGAATGTAGATGCACATCTTGCTTTTTCTATGGACTGTCTTCTTTTTTTTTCTGTCATTTTTGAATCTTTATGCAAAATTTCACCTTTTTGTTATGTGGGTGTGTTTGGTTTTTGTACATTTAGTTGGGTTTATGCTAATGTGCTGGTAAAAATGTAATCTTTTTATTTATTTGAAATCTTGATCACCATGTCTATGGAAAATGCAGCGCTTTTGCTTGCTCAGCTTCGCTAAAATCACTTTTTTTGTTTGTTTCTTTGCTGAATGTAGATGCACATCTTGCTTTTTCTATGGACTGTTCTCTTTTTTTTCTTATCATTCTTGAATCGTTATGCAAAATTTGACCTTTTTTGTTATGTGGATGTGTTTGGTTTTTGTACATTTAGTTGGTTTTATGCTAATGTGCTGGTTAACATGTAGTCTTTTTTATTTATTTGAAATCTTGATCACCACGTCAATGGAAAATGCTGCTCTTTTGCTTGCTTAGCTTTGCTAAAATCTAGATGCCCATCTTGCGCTCTCCGTGTACTGTTCTCTTTTTTCTGTCTGTCTTGAATCTTTAATGCTAAATTTCACCTTTTTGGTTATGTGGGTTTGTTTGGTTTTTGTACATTTAGTTGGGTTTATGCTAATGTGCTGGTAAATATGTAATCTTTTTAATTTATTTGAAACCTCGATCACCATATCAGTGGAAAATGCAGTTCTTTTGCTTGCTTAACTTTGCTAAAATCCTTTTGTTGTTTGTTTCTTTGCTGAACTCTAGATGCCCATCTTGCTCTCTCTATGTACTGCTCTCTTTTTCCATCTTTCTTGAATCCTTATGCAAATTCACACTTTTATGTTCTGTGGGTTTGTTTGTCTTTTTGTACATTTTGTCAGTTTTATGCTTATGTGCTGTAAAATGTTTTTTTTTTCATTTATTTAAAATCACGATCACCATATCAATGGTAAATGCAGCTTTTCTGCTTGCCTAACTTTGCTTAAATCCATTTGATCTTTTTTTTCTTTGCTTGACACTAGATGCTCATCTTACCCTCTCTATTGACTGTCTTCTTTTATCTATCATTCTTGAATTCTTATGCAAAATCACTTTTTTATGTTCTGTGGGTGTCTTTGTTCTTTTGTACATTTTGTTGGTTTGATGCTTATGTGTGGTAAAATTTATTTTTCTTTTCATTTATTTAAAATCTTGATCACCATATCAATGGTTAATGCAGCTCTTTTGCTTGCTTAACTTTGCTTAAATCCATTTGTTCTTTGTTTCTTTGCTTAACTATTCTCATTTTCACTCAATGCACGTGAAGATCACTTAATGTAGTATTAGTTGCCTGTTTGTGTTCTTTTTTAGGCTTTTAATCTTATTTACTTGATGCTAATGTGATTGCACAATTAAGTTTATATTCAGAGTTTTAAAGTGAAGATATAAAGGTGTGAAAGTTAAATATAATGGCGTCAAGAGGGGGACCGGAGCCATCGCTGCAGCGGCGGATTACACGGACCCAAACGATGGGGAACATTGGGGAGTCGATGATTGACAGTGAAGTGGTGCCATCGTCTCTGGCGGAGATTGCTCCTATTCTTCGTGTTGCGAATGAAGTTGAGCCCAGTAACCCCCGTGTCGCATATCTATGTGAGTTCCTGTGCTCATCTCTATAGTTATTCATTGTTGAACCTTGTAATCTAGAAAGTTTAGTCATTTTGCTAACGTGATAACTGGGAGAGAATCAAGTAGCAGCTGTCATGCTCCCTTTATTACTCATTATAAGTTGATATGAAAAAATAATTTTAGATTAGATTTCTTCCTATCCAATTTAACGATTCAACTAACAAAGAGGCATTCTTTGGATCAATTACAATGGTTTAAAAAAGTTTAGAACTCACAGATGGACAAACGTGTTTCAGTGTCAAGTTCATCAAAATGGACGAAAACTGTCCTTAGAATTTTGTTTGAGATAGTTTGCTACGGAATTTCTGAGTTTTACTCTCGGATTTGATGACATCTACTGATGTCTAATCATAGGCCCTCATCTAGATGAACTTTTGTGGCCATCTCATCTAAAGCTAAAGCTTAAGCTAGTAGAAGGAACACACTTTTTTATTTTATTAATTATATCTTCACTATGTCCCCCTCACGTGTGGGCTTAAGGGAAGTACTTTTTGACAACGGGTGGCAGGGAGACTCAAACCCAAAATCTGTGTTTGCTTTGATACCAAGTTGAATTTGTGTAACCATCTCATCCTAAAAGTTGAAGCTGTTAGAGATCACACCTTTTATTTTGTGTCACTTGTCATGTCATAAGAATGGAATTTTTGGCCTTTAATTGGTAGATTTGGTCGCGCAGGAGACAGCGTCAACTCTACCTTGTGAGTATTTGGACTAACCAAGCTTCAAATTAGATTAGGAGTATGTGGACTGGTCAAGCTTGAAGTTAGACTAGGAGTATTTGGACTAACCAAGCATCAAATTAGACTAGGAGGGCATCATGGTTTTGCTTTTACTCTTCCCTCCGAATTAGGCAGCCACCTTCTATTGGTGTTAATATGGATGTTTGGAGTTAGATAATACATTTAAATAATAGCTGAAATACAATGAAGTGAGGTAACTTGTAATTGAAGGTGATTGTATTTTAGTAGGTAGAATATTTGATTTGTGTAAAGTCTTAAAAATTGCAAACAACTAAAAAGGAAAATGGGTTGAGTGGATTTGGACAATGTGAACTTTCTATGGTTGATTCTGTTCATCTTGTTATTGACAGTTTCCGGACTTGGATTTGATCTTATATAAACTTGCTTTCTAGTTTTCTGTTCTAACATTCAGACATCATTCCTTTTGTAGGTCGGTTTTATGCTTTTGAGAAAGCTCATCGGTTAGATCCCACTTCAAGTGGACGTGGTGTTCGGCAATTTAAAACTTCCCTCCTGCAGCGGCTTGAAAGGGTAAGTGGAAAATCATGGATTTTTCTCTCCCTAATAATATGTCAATGACTTGCTCAAAGGATGGTTGGCTCAATATGTTCTGTTAAACGTGTTTCTTACTTGCAGTAGTGACATTTCCTTTGCGATGTCCGTTAGTTCCCTGTCCTTATAGTTCTCACGAATTAACAGTTTATTCCTGTAGACACTTTTTTCAGAAGGTCATTTAGATGATACTTAGGAATCCAACTAAAAAGGTCATGTGCCTGTCATGTCCTTTAGTTGTCCAATATTTTCTTATCTATCTACTGCTTTTCGTTTTCTTTTCCCAGTGCTCTTTCGTGCTTTCATCTTTGGGTGTGGTCATCTATCAAAATTGATTGAAGACCTCATATATGTTTGTGCACAATTGTAATTCGTGTAAGTCTGTAACAAATTTGTTTCAGGAAAATGATCCAACTTTGATTGGAAGGGTTAAAAAAAGTGATGCACGTGAAATGCAGAGCTTTTACCAGCATTACTACAAGAAGTACATTCAAGCTTTGCAAAATGCTGCTGAGAAAGCAGATCGGTGGGTATTGTGTACCCTTGTTAAAGATTTATTATTCCTTCTCATAGTGGTCTCTTTCTTGCTTTCAGTTTAAACTGAACATACTTAATCTCATATTTTTTAATTTTCCAGTGCACAACTTACCAAGGCATACCAAACTGCAAATGTACTCTTTGAGGTTTTGAAAGCAGTGAATCAGACTCAAGCAGTAGAAGTTGATCGCGAGGTGAAGTATTTTTAATTGACAAGTCATTTCAAACCCTTCTTTTTCCGCTGGCTTTTCAAGCTCCAGCTTTGACTTACAATAAGTTTACTGCCTATCCTTGTTTATAACATTGTTTTCTTTGTGTGTGGTGGATTATTGGTTGTCCATTAACCAGATTTTGGAAACTCATGATAAAGTTGCTGAGAAGACACAGATCTTAGTCCCTTATAATATTCTTCCTCTGGATCCTGATAGTGTAAATCAGGCAATTATGAGATTTCCTGAGGTTTGTATTCTCGCAGACAGGCTTTCCAGCTTTAGGCATATCTTTACGTTTGCATTTCTTTTTCACATTTATTGCTTTAATAAATTCTCCTGTTTCCTCTATTTACAGGTTCAGGCTGCTGTTTATGCTCTCCGAAATACTAGAGGTCTTCCATGGCCCAAGGATTACAAGAAGAAGAAAGATGAAGATATTCTTGACTGGCTTCAAGCTATGTTTGGGTTTCAGGTAGAGCCATTCATTTTTGATACACTGTTAATTTTGACATTCTATTTTGTACTTATTCCGAGGCTCGAAGAAAGTTTATCTCGGTTAGGATGAAAGTCAATATGTGTTGTTGAGCTCATTTCTTTTGTCAATTGCTTCTCAGAAAGATAGTGTTGCAAATCAAAGGGAGCATCTCATTTTGCTACTTGCCAATGTACACATACGTCAGTATCCAAAGCCTGACCAACAACCCAAGGTGTGAGACATGATACTGCTTTTTGTTATTGATGAGTGATCAATATTTTCCCTCAACTGCTAAAACATGTTTTTAGTTGAAAGGATTGTCATACTTTGTAGAAAAATTGAATGTCATTATTCAATATTTAATAGGATTGATTGTATTGTTGAATATGCTGGCTAGCTGATAGTTGGGGACTACTTGCTGTCTGGCAAAGTAACTCTCAATGAGGCCCTTGAGACTGTTAAAAAGATATTGTATTTTTGAGTTCCTACTCTCACTAAAGCTCAAAGAGTGTATTTCTACTTGGTTGATGTTTGTTATATTCTTATTTTGCAACATATGTTCTTTGTCATGCTGATTCTAGTTTTTCTGAAGAAATATGTACTTGCTTAAAGAGACGAGAAGAGAACTGTCTTCTTCATATTGAAAAATTAAATTCTTTGAAAGTAGATATCTGCTGTGTAGTAATCTCCTTGCTCTGAGTTTCTTAATGCCCGTAGCACCATGACTATCAGATTTTGAACTTCGTCTTTTAATATCCGTCTTTTTTTAAACTTTTGGAGGAATTGTCTTCTCCCATTTGGGCCTCAAAACAACAATAGTTGGTTGCTGCAGTTGTGCTAGTCTTTGTTGAAGTGAATGAGAACTGTAATGCATAATTCCAGTTTGTAATAAATCCTTTATACATGTGACCTTTATCAAAAAAAAAAAATCCTTTATACACAGCAAAATGGAATTGTTAAGTGTTTCTATTAATGCAGACCTTGAGATAATACGTTTCATATGATGAATTAAAGGACTAATTCTATAACAAGAGTATTCATAAATATCTATGGTTTTGAAATTTTTGATCGATCAATCTGCTTTGATTGGTGTGTGGGGGAAGCTTTCAATGATGGGGTTTTCCTTGTTCATTGTGTTGTTTCATGTAGTTGGATGAGCGTGCTTTGAATGAAGTCATGAAGAAGCTTTTCAAAAACTACAAGAAATGGTGCAAGTACTTGGACAGGAAAAGCAGTTTATGGTGAGGGGCTTCTCTTTAAAATTTAAATAGATATGTCCTGCTGCCTTCAGACATTACTGCTTGAAATGAAATTCGGCTTTGTAAGGAAACAACTAATAAACCTCAAACTTTCACCGAAGATCTTTTCTTGATTGTTATCTATAAAAGTAGATAGAATAGAAGTCTCTGCTTTGGTGCTTTGTACTTCAGAAGAGGATAATAAGTGCCTATGGATTCCTTTAGTATCTCTTGTGGATGTGTTAGTCTGTAGGAAAGAACCGAATATGTTGCAATTTAAGCTCATTTTTTGCTTGTATATGTTGATTTTTCTGATTGTCAAAATCTGCAGGCTGCCAACAATACAACAGGAAGTGCAGCAGCGTAAATTATTATATATGGGACTATATCTTCTCATATGGGGGGAAGCTGCAAATTTAAGATTCATGCCGGAATGCCTATGCTACATTTACCATCACGTAAGGTTTTAAAATGTTTATATTTTATGAACTTAATGGATGTCTGAAACAATGTTTTGAAGAACATATTATTATCTTATCTTTTGTATTTATGACCCAAAAAATGACAAGTCAACATTGATGTAATAGTGGAATTCTTTGTTGCTGGATTTTTTGGATGAGAGCAAACCTGTAAATTGTTTGTAGTTAATTTTTCGTACTCTTCGATATTGTGAAAGGTTGCTGCTTGGTGATACGAAAATACTCAAAGTAGAAAAAGTAAGATTAAATAATGATGGTAAATCTAGAAAAGAGATATTTTTTCACAAACTAGCTCTGACTCTACCTATCGAGAGAATTAAATACGATTCTCAGCTGAGAATATGCTGCAATTATCTGTGAGATACTCAGCTGCTGTGGTGTGTTATTTATATTTTTAACAATTTACCCTTTTTAATATGCTTCAGATATTTCTCGTTAAGTTAAATCATTTGGATCTCACACATTGGTCTCTCATGTAGATGGCATTTGAACTCTATGGCATGCTAGCTGGCAATGTTAGTCCCATGACAGGTGAAAATGTTAAGCCAGCGTATGGAGGGGAAGAGGAGGCTTTCTTGAGAAAAGTTGTTACTCCTATTTATGAAGTGATTGCACGGGTATTGCATGCATTTTAGACTATCTGTTTTCTCCTATCTATTGTATGGCGTTTTTATTTTTCTTTAGAACTTGAAGAAAAAACTTTCTTACATCCTTTTCTGTCATTTCAGGAAGCTGCAAGAAGCAGAAGAGGAAAAGCAAAGCATTCCCAGTGGAGGAACTATGATGATTTAAATGAATACTTTTGGTAGTCAACCTTTCCCTTTTCTGTACCTTTCTTCTGGTTCAGTTATCCAATATTTTGTTTATCTCTGACTTTATGTGTAAAACTGTAGGTCAGTGGACTGCTTCAGATTAGGTTGGCCCATGCGCGCTGATGCTGATTTCTTTTGCCTGCCAATAGAAAAAGATCAAGCTGAGAGAAATGGGGTAAAACTTTTAGCTGCTGAAGTCTTCTTAATAACACATTATCTTCTGGTTGATTATCTATTGTCTTTGAGTTTCTTAATTTGAATTAAGTTTTGAAGGAGAGGATAAAAGTTGCGTCTGCTCTTTCAGGTCCTCTAGTTTGAAAGGACTAATAGTGCTTTAAGAGGGATAATATAGCTACGGAACAAATATAAGGTTCTGACTTGTTAGTAAGTGGACTTCTTTTCTTAGGAAAATAGGGCATTGCACTGACAATATGAGGGTCCCTTTCTCCGTCCACTGCATAGACGATAACTTAAAACGTGCTATACAGAGGACCTAGGATTTTGGTGTATTAGGCAATAGCACTGACAGTATGAAGGAACATATCTTTTCTGTTCTCTGTCTAAATGCAGCTCAGAACCTTTTCCTTTAACGCACGTAATTAAACTTCAACGTGCAATAAAAGGACCTTTTATTAGTTCAATAGGCATAGTTGTAGCTGAAGCCATTTTTAACTTTGTGTGTTCCCTGTCTTAATGCAGCCGCAAATTTTCTTGCAACTACCTAGTTGTTTGGCTACATTCCTGCCCATTTACACCATTTGTCTGTGGTTATTGTTTATACAACTCACCATATAACAAAGTTGTGGTTTCTAATCATTTAGAGTTGGGGTTTGGTCTAACAAAATTGTGAGCTTTGTTAAAGGAACTTTACTTTCAGTGACTCTCTGATATATATCAACTACTTTTTCCTTTTGATACTAGCCATTTAACTCATGGTATACTGTCTGTAATCCTGGCGACATAGTATGTGGATTTGTCTGTTTGCCCGCCATTGACAATTCATTCAGTGTTTATGCTTCTGTACCTTTGAAACTGTAGTTTTCTTTATTTTATGATGTTACAGAACTGATGTCCATATGTTCTCTCTCAGTAGCTTATGTGATTAATGCATCAGAGTATCTGCTGTTTTTTGTATGTTCAGTGAAACTTTATCCTTGATGACATGAACTCATGAACTAATTAGATCAAGTTACTGTGAAATCTAGGACAACAAGGCTTCTAGTGATCGCTGGCTGGGGAAAGTTAATTTTGTTGAGATACGATCATATTTGCACATCTTTAGGAGCTTTGACAGAATGTGGAGCTTCTTCATATTGTGTTTACAGGTACTTTCTTCTTTTGGAAACCATGTTTGGATTGTCCTTTATCTTTATGTAATTGACGATGTAATTTAGACAAGTGTTGATTGTGTGTAGGCAATGATAATTATTGCTTGGAATGGTTCGGGAGACCTGAGCATGGTTTTCACTTCAAATGTTTTCAAGAAAGTGTTGAGTGTGTTTATAACAGCTGCTGTTTTGAAGCTTGGGCAAGGTTTGTAAAATTATTTTCTCTTCTTTGCAGCATAGAGAAACTATATTATTATTTGTTATGGTTGATGCAATTTTCATGGATGACACTGTTGGAAGTTTCCAGTAAGTGATTGGATAATACATGAAATTGATAGTTTTTAGTAAGTGATTGGATATACATGAATGATTATTTTCTATTCTTTTTACTTTTAAGGTAAATGTTTTGTGTGTCCCTTTTGATACAGCTAAAATACTATGAACTACTACCAGCGATTTGTTGAACAGAATTTATGATAAAAGTTATTTAGAGGTGAGTGTAGGTTAATTCTTTCCATTTGCTTAAGCGTAATCTGTTAACTGTGGTAGTGGGAGTTAAAAGGTATCCAGTAAATTAATCTGTGGGAAAGCTGTCCGGACAACACTGTCTTAAAAAGAAAAAGTTATTTAGCATTTGATGTTCCGCAATATTAGAATATATATGTCCTTGAAGTCCAATGAAATCGGTATCGTTGAGACAAATACAGTTTGATTGCGCACAGGCAGTTGCAAGTGACAAAAAGTATACTGGAGAAGTTACTTTATTTAAGTGGACGTGCATCATTTTTGGTGATCCCTTCATCCGTGCTCTGATTTGTGTTGCCACACTATTTTGATATCTTACATTTAAACTGTTGCAGCCACTCTTGATGTGATGCTTAATTGGAAAGCTAGGCGAAGCATGTCATTCTATGTTAAACTACGATACATATTGAAGGTCATATCTGCAGCTGCTTGGGTGATCGTTTTACCTGTTACATATGCTTATACATGGGAAAATCCTCCTCCATTTGCCCAAACCATTAGAAATTGGTTTGGCAGCAACTCAGATTCTCCTTCACTGTTTATACTGGCTGTGGTAATCTACTTGTCACCCAATATGCTCGCTGCTCTGCTCTTTCTTTTTCCCTTCGTTCGCCGATTCCTAGAAAGATCACACTACAAAATTGTGATGCTGATGATGTGGTGGTCACAGGTATATGTTTTCTGACTCGTTTGTGAATTTGTAAGAGCTCTTATTTGCCTGTTTAGAAATCTGATAATTTTTTTTTTATCAATTGCAGCCTCGTCTTTATGTTGGTAGAGGAATGCATGAGAGCACTTTTTCATTGTTCAAGTACAACACACTTAGTCGAAGCTTCTTTTAAACTTTCATGTTGATGGTTCCACTTTATATCTTATTAGTTTTTATTCTCAATTTCAGATACACTATGTTCTGGGTACTTCTAATTGCAACAAAATTAGCATTCAGTTTTTATGTGGAGGTAATGCCTTTTCTATTGTCAACTTTTACCTTTTAGTTTATCAAAGCAAGCCATATTATCAAGTTACTAGTTTCAAAAAAAAAAAGCAAGCCATATTATCTAGAAGCATGTTGTTTTGTTTATTGATTTTTGTTTAGATGTATTGGAAGGAAATGTCACTTTCATATTAGGGGATTGAGTTGTAATATGCATCAACTTTCAACGTGCTAGGCAATAGCTATTATTGTCTTATTTTAGAGACATTTTGTCCTACTCTAGTGTTGCCTTTGGGGTGCTGTCCTTCCCTGTATCATGCTAATGCGGGATGTTTTGTGCATCAAGCTGCTGCTTTCTTTGGCTAAGTGTTAAAGAAATAGACCTTGGGTCTAACTCAACTCCAAAAACTAGCTCAAGAGGTGAGGATAGCCCAAGACCATATACAGAGACCAAGTACCCTTAGCCCACCTAATGTGGACTCCAACACCCTGCACACCTAGGACTAGACATCTGGAGTGTGACCTGTATAAGATGATGGCCCAACATCGGGTAAATAATGAATTGGGTTGGGCTTGACTCTTATACCATGTTAACTCAAGAGGTGAGGATTGTCCAAGACCATATTGTAAAGAGTCCCACATCGGTCCTTTAAGGGATGAGTGGCTTCTTTGATATGACTTAGGCAATCCTCATCTCTTAAGCTAGCTTTTAGGGTTGAGTTAGGCTCAAGGTCCATAACATACAGAGTAGAGTCCATCCCAATTCTCATTTCCGATGTTGGGTCCATATTAAAATGCCCATGCTTCAAATGTCCAGCCCCCTGGGCGTGGGTGTGTTTGAAGAGTCCCACATGGGTCCTTTAAGGATGGATGGTCTCTTTAATATGACTTGGGCAATCCTCACCTCGTGAGCTAGCTTCTGGGGTTGAGTTTTGCCCAAGGTCCATGATACATATGAAGTGACCAAGTACCCTTAACCCACCCGATGTGGGACTCAAATACTAAGTACAATTATATGCTTTTCTGTTGTCAAGTCCCACATTGGTTAGTCCCAAGAGCCAAACCCATTAGTCTCTTTGTTGTATTTCTCCATGTTGGACCTCATGTTATGTTATTCACACTTGAGTTGTCTAGTACCGGGTGAGTGTAAAGTCCCACATTGGTTGAGGAATTGAGTTGTGGTCTTCTTCTATGGTCTTGGGCGACCCTGTCCTCATGATCTAATTTTTGGGTTGAGTTAAACACAAGGGTCATATCTTCACATTGCAAAATTATGTGTGCTCTTATCACCGTTAACGTGAACATGAATTTGATGAGTATTTGATTCATTAGAATAAGCATTTCTCTTGAAAGTTATTTGTTCTCTTAGAAAAATTTCTTGCAAATAATAGAAATATTTTTTTTGAGGTAAAGGTAACTATTTAATATATCACAATAATCCATCCCCCAAAAGATTATAGGGATTAGAGAGGGGATTTACAGTCCAAAAGGCACTAGGATGAGTAAAAAAACAAAAACTTCCCACTTTTCCTATGAAACTTTGAAACTGCTAAATCTTCTGTAACCCCCGTTAGTTCCTGTTTACACCAAAAACAAAAGAGACCGAGACAGTTTATCTTTATTTTCTAGATGTGACTGCTTCTATCTCCAGAATGCCTTGAGTTTCTTTCTTTCCACACAGTCCACCATATACATGCTGGTATGTATTTTCACCAATCCTCCTCTGTCCCTCTTCTTCCCACTCCTTCCCAACTGTTTTGCATCTCAAAAGTTGTTTTAGGTATTGTCCAGTTCACTCCAAGGATACTAAAGAATGTGTACCCCAAATTTACAGTTGTCTTGCAGTGTAAGAACAAATATTCATTTGTCTCTTTGTCAAGATCACATAGTAGACGTCTTGAGTTAATCTGTAAACCTCTTCTTTGTAGGGCTTCATGAGTTAAGCATGCTCTTCTAATAATAGAAATGTTGTAGTGTAATACTTACAGTAATAATTTTTTTTTTAGAAATGTTAGATCAGATTTCTGGTATATTAAGATAAGCATTTAACAACCCTTCAGGGTGGCCCAGTGGTTTGGGCTTTGGACTTCCATGTTGGAGGTCTCAAGTTCGAAACCCCTTGCCAGCGAAAGCAAGGGGTTTGCCTTCTGGGTCGAGCTCGTCGCACCAGGCTTGCCTAGTGCGGGTTACCTCTCCTATGTGGTTTGCGAGCTATTGCATAGGAGCGGGGGTTTTACCCTATGCGCACCCAAAGGGTAGCGGCTGCGGGTTTCCCTTTGTCATCAAAAAAAAAAAAAGATAGCATGTAACAGGAATTGCTGCTGACTGTGACAACTGACAACGAGTACATGCTTAAAGGGAAAAATGACCCAGTTCCTCATATTTTTTTTCCTTATTTACAAATTAATATAATATGTTTGTAAAAGTCGCCTGCTTTACGATTTATACTGACACTGAAAAGTTGTTTGCTGCAGATAAAGCCTTTAGTGGAACCAACAAAAAAAATTATGAATGTCCACATTACCACTTACCAGTGGCATGAATTTTTCCCCCATGGTGATGAACTTGACTTGAACTTTATGCTATTTGATATTTTGCTCCTCTCCTCGTGGTCCTAATGTGTCTATTTTAATTTGCAGCAAGCAGCAACATTGGTGTTGTTATCGCTCTTTGGGCTCCAGTTATCCTTGTAGGATTCTCCTCCTCGTTTGGATAAGCTTTAACAGAGGCGTGGTGTAATACTAGAGTTTATTCCAGTTTAGCTAAAACACTGGTCATATTTATTTTATTGTAGGTTTATTTCATGGATGCTCAGATATGGTATGCCATATTCTCCACAATATTCGGTGGTATTTATGGAGCGTTTCGTAGGCTTGGAGAGGTTGGTGGTTAACTGCTTCACTTCTGTGGTCTTTTTGTCTGTCTTAATCTTGGATTCTTTATGGGTAATAATTTTTTTTTTTATGGGTAATAATCTTGGATTCCAATTGAAAAATGAACATAATGTAGATTGCTTAGTTTTAAGTATAAGCTGTTTCTGCAAATTCTAACAAAATAAGATGAGAAGCTAATAGATTTAGATGTGACCTTCATGTTTTGGGTCGACTTTGATATGAGCTTGGTGTTTTCAAGCAACCTGATTGACTAAAGTGCCAGTAAGAAAAAATCATATTCAAATGCTGGACATGTCACCAATATATGTCCGTTTCTTTTTAAGCTATGTAAGGAATCATAAGCTTGGTTTAATTTATGTGTATTCAGTAGCTTAGAATCTTTTCAGTATTCGTTCTAATCTGCCATATCATGGTAAAGTTTAGGGGCTAATCCAACTGCTGTTGTTTCTGGAAAAATTGTGATTTGAACCTCAGCAGCAGCTATATTTGCAGAATTGTACTTTGATTGGATTGATTGCTCCCAGGAAACATTTTATGTTTCTTTATTGGCCTCTAATTTCTTGTCTTGCTTTTAGATTCGAACTTTAGGAATGCTGAGGTCCAGGTTCCAGTCTTTGCCTGGTGCGTTTAATGCTTGTTTGATACCAGAGGAGAAGAGTGAGCAACCTAAAAAGAAAGGACTAAAAGCAACATTCTCTCGAGATTTCACCAGGGTTAGGTTTCTTTTTCCTTGTCATTGGCTTCTAATATCTATATTTGTTTAAGCTTACAAATAATGAGAAGGAAGTGATCAGGAAGTTTTAACTTGTGAACCATATAAAATGTCGACATATATTAGATGCCATCCAACAAGGAAAAGGAAGCTGCAAGGTTTGCTCAATTGTGGAATAAAATAATCACAAGTTTTAGAGAGGAGGACCTTATTAGCAATCGGTAAGTTCTGAAATGTCACACATCATTTTGGCCCTTCCATCATCCTTATTTACAACAACAACAACCCAGTGATCCATCATCCTTATTTGTCAATCTAAATTATGCATTTACTTACGACTGTTATGCTTGCATTGATTTTCAGTGAGATGGATCTTTTGCTTGTTCCTTACTGGGCTGATCGTGAGTTGGATCTCGTGCAATGGCCACCATTTTTGCTTGCTAGCAAGGTACTTCTCTTCTCTCTGTCTTTTTTTTTTAATTTTTTTAAATTTTTTTAAGTTTTTGGTCTCATACTTGCTGTATCTCAGTAAAAGATTTTACTTCATTTATAGTTTTGCACTAAAATAAAAACTTATTTCCCAGTGTTGGTAAATGATTGTGCATTCCATTTGACTAGACTGGATTTGTTTGGTCATTTCAATATTGATGTATTGTGGGGTTTACTATTAGTGTGTATTTTGAATGATTATTCCTGTTTTCATCCAAAAATCAGTAGCTGATGGCATAGTTGTTTCACTTGGTTTCTGACGCACTCAAATTATATGAATAGATTCCAATAGCAGTGGATATGGCTAAGGATAGCAACGGAAAGGACCGTGAGCTGCTAAAGAGGATTGACGCTGACCTATATATGTCATCTGCTGTTTGTGAGTGCTATGCTTCATTTCGCAATGTGATAAAAGTTTTGGTTTCAGGTCTTCGTGAGAAAGAGTAAGTTTCTGCAAGAATATAGTGATTAATGCTGCTTTTCCTTTGCTCTGAATATGCTTTCTCATGTTGTAACTTCTCAATTTATGTTGTTATTTAGGGTTATAGAGTATATCTTCTCAGAAGTTGACAAGCATATTGTGGCTGGTAATTTAGTTAGTGAATACAAGATGAGTGCTCTTCCCAGTCTCTATGAGTTGTTTGTTAAGCTCATAAAATACTTGGTAAGTTTTCAAAGTCCATTCTTGTTGAATTTTTTCATCGTCATTTTATGGATATCTTTACCCATCCAATTTTTGTTGCTGATAAATTGGGAAATATTGAACTGAAATTGATTTTTCTGAATTTTAACAGCTAGAAAATAGGCAGGAGGACAGGGATCAAGTTGTACTTCTATTCCAAGACATGCTAGAAGTTGTTACGCGAGATATAATGATGGAAGATCAACTATCAAGGTTTTTCTTTGGCCTATAATCGTTAATCTTGCAGGTTATTCATGAATTTGGTGATAAAATCTGTTTGGGCATTTTTCTATTCAATCAAATAGCTTGGTAGATTCCATCCATGGAGCCCCAGGGTATGAAGGAATGATCCCTCTTGATCAGCAATATCAGTTATTTGCTTCTGCTGGAGCTATCAAATTCCCCCCTCCTGAATCAGAAGCTTGGAAAGAGAAGGTAGGTCAAGTTGAGGGAAATATGTTTTCAGTTAGTGTTCATTTGCCTTTTCTAAACGATCTTATTTTTCCACAGATCAAAAGATTGTATTTGCTGCTTACAGTAAAGGAGTCTGCTATGGATGTACCATCCAACTTAGAAGCTAGGAGACGAATATCCTTCTTCTCCAATTCATTGTTCATGGACATGCCCACAGCACCAAAAGTCCGCAATATGCTTTCTTTCTCGTAAGTCCTTGGGCCTTGTTTATTGATGTTCTTTCTCCTTTCCCATTATCAATAGGTGCATTGCAACGATAACATGTTTTCATGTTTATTTGCACAAATTACTTTTGGCTAGTGATTGTTGCTGAAGATGTAGGTTGATTATAGGTAGTATTGATAATGCTATTTTCTCCAATTGCATTTTCCAATGTTTTGCCCCATAATATTGTGTCTACTCTCCAATTGGAAGGCCCGTATGTGTGAGGAGGTGTCAGGTTGTCCCGCATTGGTTAAGGGAGGTGTTGTTTGTCTCCTTGCATGATCTTGGGCAATACTCGCTTCATGAGCTAGCTTTTGAGGTTGAGTTAGGGCCAATGTTCATTTCTTAACATCGTGTTATAGTGCACATGAAGTCAACGAGACATGAACTCATCATTAGGGGAAAAAGGCAGAGGAAATAAGGTATCATGATGTGCCTATAGTGGACAGATCGTCCTTATATTTACATACTCAGCATTTTAAGGGGAAAATTGCTTGTCCCAAAAGCAGAAAATCTTAGAGAATATTGAATATTGCGGAAAATGAGGAAATGGGTAGTAAGTTGTAACGTAAAAGCATTTTTTCCTAATTCCTTTGGTTGACATGCTGAGCCACTCGCATACCGCCATTGAAAATTCTAAATACTTTAAATGTAGCATTTGGAGAATGAGGGATGAAAAATATTTGTTGTAAAGGAAAATGCAAATAAAAATCTTACTTTAGACATGCTCATTTGGACTACTAAATATCCACAATCATACTGAGTATGAGTAGTTGGATATAGTTATTGTATTATTTGTTTGTTTACATATAAAACATCAACTATGTGTGATACATTAAAATATTTTGTCAAATCAGCATTCAAGGGTGTGTCAGGTGGTCAATTAAGTGGATTGACGATCATGACATCTTAGGTTTAAATCCCACTGTCCTATTGGAAGTATAAATACCAGATAATTTTTTTCCATGCCTTGGTGAGCAGAGTCACATGATACCTTTGCTGGTGGGAGGTAGCATGTATCCCATGGAATTAGTCTAGGGTCCGGACATCACACTTAGCCCCAAAAAAAGAAAGAATATTGTCACATCATCTCCTTATTATGGTCTTGGACAATCCGCACACAATGAGCTAGCTTTTGGGGTTTGAGATAGGCCCAAGATCCATTTTCTTAACAATGTCATCCATCTTTGAAGAGATTTAAGGAATGTTAATTTAAAGCCCAAAGCTTTGCTTGCACCACATGAACTAAAGGATTATACATTTATCTCCAAAAAAAGAGTTTAAGGATTATACACTACTATCCACTAAATGTCTTAACAATTGCAGCAGTCTCGGAATGTTATTGTGAATAAACAACAAACTTCAGTAAAAAGTGGAAGAATAAGCAGTTGTTGGGCAATTCTAATGGGATATTGATGGAGATATAATTAAGTAAATAAAAATGTGGTTTCTCTAACAGTTTAATAAAGTTTTAGGTGAAGATGGTCACTCAATTTTAACATAGTATGCAGAGATCTTGGATTCAAGTTCACCACCATTCATTATCAAAAGGATGTTCACCTTCTCCCATGAAAAAGAATCAGGGGACCGTGTTGAAGACATAATAAAAGGGCAATGTGTCTAGAGAAATTTGTCATCCCCGTTAAGTAACAGTGTGTTCTCTCTGATATATCAAGCTTTTACTAGGATCTTCACACAATTTCAACACTCACAACCTTAACTGAGTTTGTTTGTGTTATTCAAATTAACTTAAGTCATGGAATGTCGAATGCAGTTTATTTTTGGAGATGTCATATTATCACAAGAGGTAGATCATGCCTCGGGTAGTTTTTCTCGTGTTTCTTCAACTGACGTGAAGCATAGGCAATTAGCTTACCAGTCTGACTTGTTTCTTGAACTTTCTTACTTTAGTGTCTTGACCCCATACTGCACGGAGGAGGTGCTTTTCTCATCAGATGATTTGGATAAACAAAATGAAGATGGTGTTTCCATTCTGTTCTATTTGCAGAAAATTTATCCAGGTTTGTTTGTTAACCTTGGATTTCAAGATGTCCGTCGCATGATCTACTGCTAGTGATTTTTCCCCTTTGTCAGTTAAGTTTAAATGTAATTTTCTGATTCCTTCTCTTATTTCACTAAACTGATACTGGTGTCATACAGATGAATGGAACAATTTCCTTGAGCGTGCGGACTGCACAAGTGAAGACGACCTTAGGTTTAAATGGTCTCCTGAGTTAGAAGAAAACCTTCGTCATTGGGCTTCATATAGAGGACAGACTTTAACAAGGACTGGTATGGAGTTCATATTTGTTTGGTGCATATGAGGAGGCAATGTTCTTGCTGTTAATTTTATGCTGATGTTTTCTAGTTTATCCTCTTCCTCTTCTTAAATCCTCTTCTTACTCCACCTAAACTTGCGCTCCAGCAATTTATAGTATGACTCCTTCACAATTTGTTGACGCATCTGATACATTGATGCATTGTCTGATTTCTAGTGAGAGGGATGATGTATTACCGCAGAGCGCTAGAGCTTCAAGTTTTCCTTGATATGGCCCAGGATGATGGTAATTGACTACTAACAAAGAATACCTGACTACCTTCTAACATTGTATTCACCAGAATTGAGAAGTCATTTACTTTTCCATTAACAGATTTGATGGAGGGGTATAAGGCTATCGAATTAAATGAGGATCAGATGAAGGGAGAACGGTCTCTGTGGGCACAATGTCAAGCAGTTGCTGATATGAAATTTACATATGTTGTTTCATGCCAGCTATATGGTATTCACAAGCGATCTGGTGATGCACGTGCACAAGATATTCTGCGGCTTATGACAACGTATGTGTAAACTCTATTAGATAGTCCATCTGATAAGGCAATTTGCTAACCTCTATATATTCTCGTTAAAGGTATCCATCTATGCGTGTTGCTTATATTGATGAAATTGAAGAACCAAGCAAAGATAGGTCCAAGAAAGTTAATCCAAAGGCCTACTATTCCACTCTTGTCAAAGCTGCCCTGCCAAATTCACATTCTAGTGAGCTTGGTCAAAACTTGGATCAGGTAAGAAACAAGTGTGAAATAATATGTCATAATTATTACTCACTTTGTTTCAATTTTTGTCCTACTTTCCTTTTTAGTCCGTTTATAAAAGAACTCCTCTTTACTTTTTCGACAACTTTTTAATTCTGACTTTCCACGTGGCATGCTTAAGACCACAAGATCTGCATATCTTTAACTTAAGACTGCAAGATTCAAAAGTCTTTTTTATTTTCTTAAAACTCCGTGCCAAGTCAAAACTGGACAAACAAATTGAAACGGAGGGAGTACATATATTTCTCAGTAGGAAAAAAAGATCTAGATTTCTTGCCCTTCAAATGGAGCAACATGGTCAGTGAGGAGTCATATAGCTAACCCAACTGAGGCATTTTTTTTATTTTTTTTTAAAAAACTGGTACTATTGTTGTTGTCAGTGGCGGATCAAGGATTTCAATTAAGGGGTTCGAAAAACATCTAATCTTATATTTAGGAGGTTCAAAATCAATATATAGACATAAAAAATCTTTAAAATACCTTAAATATACAACGTAATTTTTTGCCGAGGGGGTTCGGGTGAACCCCCTCGGCAACCTCAGGTCCGCCCCTGGTTGTTGTGGTTGTTTTATCTTGCCTTATGGAAGTAACTTGTTAAATGCTATTCCATTTACACTCATTTGAAGCCCTTACCATGCCAGAATCTCTTCTTGGGAGATGTCAATATGCTTTGATTTCACAAGAGTGGCCTCCTTTCTAGTTCTTAACATCACTAATCATAACTTGAATGCATGTGAACTTGTTTGAATGTCTCTTGAAAATAGAAAGCAGTTTTTGGAATACCATTTAAAAAGCAATCTAGACATTCTTGTGAAGTTACACTGGCCAGAACAGTATAGTTTTTTGTATAATACAATACCTTCTAATTTAATCTGTCTTCTGCTTTAGGTTATCTACCGCATAAAACTTCCAGGTCCTGCTATCTTGGGTGAGGGAAAGCCTGAAAACCAGAATCATGCTATTATATTCACTCGTGGAGAGGGGCTGCAGACTATAGATATGAATCAGGTATGTCCTTATAATAATATAAGATGGTGATTTCAAGCTCTTCAAGCTGACATTTAATATCCATTTCTAGGATAACTACATGGAGGAAGCCTTAAAAGTGAGGAATTTGCTCCAAGAATTTCTTAAGAAACATGATGGTGTGAGGTTCCCTACTATACTCGGGCTGAGAGAGCACATATTCACTGGAAGGTAACCCTTGTTATAATATTATTTCACTTGTTCTGAGTTGGTATCTGTATTATTAGTATCTCTGTAAGTAGGCTATAGCTTAGTACATCTTCCTATATTCCCTGGTAAGTATGGAAAGCTGCAGTTTTTATGCAGGGAATAGTTATAAAAAAATGTTACATTCTCAAAAATAAAATAAAATTGTTTAGTAATACTTATCTCTTGTTTGGTCTGATGCAGTGTTTCTTCTCTCGCTTGGTTTATGTCAAATCAAGAGACAAGTTTTGTGACAATAGGCCAGAGACTGTTGGCAAACCCTCTGAAGTAAGAACTTTAAATTTCCAGTGTTCATCCTTGTTTCTGTTTCTAATTTAGTAAGCCCTTTAACAAATATTTAATAAGCTCTATAAAGAGAACTGTGTTATCCATTTATATAAATACTAAATGTTGTCTTCTTAGCTCATCTTTATGTAGTGAGATAGTTCGGTGGATACAATCTTTTAGGTATCAGTTTTGTGGTGTTGCTACCTAATATATATAAGGTAACTTATAGTCTCCTACCTCATTCCAACTTGGCGAGACCTCAAAGCTGTGCAAGACAAAGCTTAAAACTTAGCTGGGACCATGCAGGGCTGTTACAAAGTGTTTTAAGACATCTTAAAACTGAGGACTGCTGGAGTATACGTAGTTCATTCTTAACAAGCAATTATGTGGAATTGTAGATTGTCTTATTTACAGTTAGAGATAAAATGAATACATCAACTTTATGAAATAAATTGGCATTTGATAATCTAGCCCTCTGCAAATACTAGTCCACATTTGTCCTTGAACTGTGCTACAGTTAGTTTTCTATGTGCTTCTCTTTCATTTAAATTTTGTTTAGACTACACTCTATTCGTCCAAGTTCAAAGTCCTATACAAATGTTGGCTCTTTCTCCACTCATATTTAATAACTTCCACTTTATATTTCTCCAGGGTTCGATTCCATTATGGCCACCCTGATATTTTTGACAGACTTTTCCACCTTACAAGGGGTGGGATTAGCAAAGCTTCTAAGATTATCAACTTAAGTGAGGACATATTTGCTGGTAGGTCCAAACTTTTTGAAATTTGAACATATTTACCTTAATGTTTGTCTTTTTCATCTACTTGTGTAATTTGACTTGAGAAACCTAATTTCTTCATTTACGGTTTTTGTTTAGGCTTTAATTCTACACTTCGTGAAGGCAATGTTACTCACCATGAATACATTCAAGTTGGTAAAGGGAGGGATGTGGGACTTAATCAAATATCTCTATTTGAGGCCAAAATAGCGAATGGTAATGGAGAACAGACCCTGAGTCGGGATTTATACAGGCTTGGACATCGTTTTGATTATTTCAGAATGTTATCATGTTATTTCACTACCATTGGTTTCTATTTCAGTACCTTGGTATGTAACTCAAAATTCACTGTGTTGTAATGATTGTATTGTTTCCAAAGAAATTAATTTACCCCTGACTTTTTTCTGCTTGCCTCTGGCAGATTACAGTCCTCACCGTGTATGTGTTCCTCTATGGCCGCCTTTACCTTGTCCTTAGTGGACTTGAGGAAGGGCTCAGCAATGAACCAGCTATAAAAGACAACAAACCTCTTCAAGTGGCTCTTGCTTCTCAGTCGTTTGTGCAAATTGGGTTTTTGATGGCCCTCCCTATGATGATGGAGATTGGGTTGGAAAAGGGATTCCGCACAGCACTCAGTGAATTTATACTGATGCAACTGCAGTTGGCACCAGTATTCTTCACATTTTCACTTGGGACAAAGACCCATTATTATGGCAGAACATTACTCCATGGAGGTGCAAAATATAGGCCTACTGGTCGTGGTTTTGTGGTCTTTCATGCGAAGTTTGCTGATAACTATCGCTTCTACTCCCGTAGCCACTTTGTCAAGGGACTTGAGCTAATGATATTATTACTCGTGTATCAAATTTTTGGTCGAGAATATAGAGGAGCTGTTGCATATATCTTAATCACTGTCTCAATGTGGTTCATGGTGGGAACCTGGCTCTTTGCTCCCTTCCTCTTCAACCCCTCTGGTTTTGAATGGCAAAAGATAGTTGATGATTGGACTGATTGGAATAAGTGGATAAGTAACAGAGGAGGTATTGGTGTTCCCCCCGAGAAAAGTTGGGAATCATGGTGGGAGGAGGAACAAGAGCATCTTAGGCATTCTGGAATACGCGGTATTGTTGCTGAAATTTTGTTGTCTTTGCGCTTCTTTATCTATCAGTATGGGCTCGTCTATCACTTGAAGATCACATTGAAAAATCAGAGTTTTCTGGTATGCTATGTATTGACCCTTCTCTTTTTGCTCTTAAATAGATATCAGGCTATATTCTAATATTTATGCATGGATCGCAGGTTTATGGTGCATCATGGTTAGTAATAATTCTGGTACTATTTGTCATGAAGGTAAGACCAAATTCTTCATATAATTTGTTACAAGAATCTATACCGGATAAATTACAAAAGGCATAATACATAAATATGTCCTTTAACTTGGCTGCAGGTGCACAAGTAGACACTTAAACTTGTATAGAATTGAACAAGTAGACACACACATTCTGTGTTGTGTGGCGTAATACACGTGGAATGCCATGTAGGACACAAAATTGTCATATAGGACGAATGTGTCTATTTGTTCAATTTTATATAAGTTTAAGTGTCTATTTGTGCACACCTAAAGTAAGAGGGCATAGATGTCAGTTGAGGCCAAGTTAAATGGCACGTTTATGTATTATGCCATTACAAAAATATACGGAGCATTTTTCTCTGCCTGGTGCATCGTATATCCAAAGGGAATAGATGGATCTCTATACATTTCAAAGCTGTTTCCGAATCGTGAGATGCTTCCAAATTGCTTACCTGAAAAATATGGAATGCTTGAAAATGAAACGGGATGGGATCATCAGACTTCTTTTTGCTGTTGCTTTGACTCAAAAATGACCAACAGGAATTGTCAATAACCACCCCTTTAAATTAATATACCCTGACACGTATTGTTTATGCTGTTATCTTTTTCTGATTTATTTTTCAGACAATATCTGTTGGTCGACGAAAATTCAGCGCAAATCTGCAACTCGTGTTCCGTCTTATAAAGGGATTGATATTCTTAACATTTGTCGCAACCCTGGTGATTCTGATGACACTGCTCCATATGACTCCTAAAGACATGGTTGTGTGTATTCTAGCTTTCTTGCCTACTGGCTGGGGCATGCTTCTGGTTAGTCATCATCCTTAGTATGCTCTTCTTCATGTATTTTCTTGTCCAGCCTTGTACATTAAGATCTCATATTGGTGGTGCTATAAAATTTCCCATACTCGGCATATATATTATAAAATTCCAACAAGTATTCCTTGGTGATATTCTACTCAGAATTGTTGATTCCTTTATAATAACTGAACAGTGAGCATAGACTAAGGATTAAAACATGACATGTTCTTGCAATGAACAGTAATTAACATGTGTTATTAGGAAACTTAGTCCCCAAATTTCTTGGGATTGAGGTGTAGTCGTCGTTGATTAAGGAAATCTTGATTAAGGAAATCTTAGGCCTTTTGTACTCTTTGTTGGCTGCATATAAATCTCGTCCTGTCGATGAGAATTTTAGTAGTCAATATTGACAACTGCACAAACCCAGCAATTTGTACTATTACGGAGACAAGTAAATTCCCATGTACAAGGAGTGCAAGGGATCTAATCCGCGTTTGTGTGTTAATTTCCTTCTGTGTGCATTTTTTGTTTTCAGATTGCTCAAGCATTGAAGCCTGTTGTTCGGAGAGCTGGATTCTGGGGATCAGTTCGGACTCTAGCTCGTGGCTATGAGATTATGATGGGATTGCTTCTGTTCACTCCGGTTGCTTTTCTGGCATGGTTTCCATTTGTATCCGAGTTTCAAACCCGTATGCTGTTCAACCAAGCATTCAGTAGAGGTCTTCAGATTTCTCGTATTCTTGGTGGTCAACGCAAAGATCGTTCCTCTCAAAACAAGGACTAGAATTGCTGACATGAATAGGGCTACATTATTAACATTCATCCTTCAATGTTTGTCATTGTTCATTCACATTGTAAGCTGCTGCCTTTGTAATTATGTAGTAGTAATGGCAGCATTTTTGGGCAAATACCATATCTCTTATTTTTGTAAAAGCCATTGAAAAATCCCTTAGTGGAATCTCTCTTACATTTTTGGAAAACCTTTGATCTTTTTGAGTTACTTTTATGATCTTTTGCATAGTGTTATGAGCTCAGTTGATTTGCATGCATTAATACAAACGAGCAGGTCGGATTGAATATGTGCTGGTTGAAAACAGGTTAAACAAATCAAGAAAGATAGTATTTAAAGAGCATGGGCTGAAAAGCTTAGCATATGATATATAGATGTATAAAGAAATTAGATTTGAACTAAATATGTAACTCGAATTGACTCACAAGACACCATTGTCAAAGTACATTTGATCACTTCAAATCCAACAAAGGTTGGGGTCGATCCCAAGATGAAATGATGCTCCTCTAACCTTGTTAAACTTGTATAATATTCTCATTCCAAGTGGTTTTGTAGATTATTCCAACTTGGCTGAATTGTCTGCCAATATTACTGTACTGTTTGAAGTTTTCCAGTTACAGTAAAACATTACTAAATTAATACTCGGTAATTAATAATCTCTCTAAGGTAATATTTCTCTCCGGTCTTGACTAGGGCCAATGGGAAAAACACTCATTTCGATAAGATACTATATTTTTAGAAAACCCGTATATAAATATATGATTCCATTAATATTATAAATTAATAATTCTTTAAAAGTTTAAATATATCCAAGACAAGAATATGATTCTATTCTGTTTTGTTTTTTGTTAAAATTTAAATCTAGTAGTAGCTCATCTCTAATTTTTTTTATTGTATCCAAAAGTTTTCGGTGTTATTTTTTCGAACTGCACCATAAAATTAGGAAGAGTTATGTGATAAGTGCTTTCTTACACCTAATTGGTTCTAAATGTATTGTATCATCTTCAACTTCATCATCAACATTGATGTATTCATTGTACTTCATGTATAATTTTTTTTTTATGTGAATTCAATAAATATGATATTTAAATTAGTAAGATACAATGATTTTAATACAATAACTCACACAAAATAACATACGAAAAACTAAGAAAATCGCCTTATTCCTAGTGAGTGCCCTTTAAATGCTAAAAAAAAAGAGGTGGAAGCAACGAGTATCACAACTAGGTCGTTTGTGATGGACCTGCCAAATTTCAAGCAAATCAGAGTCCATCAGTTGAATTCCAAAAAAATTGTGTAACAACATACACTAAAAGCACCAAAAATGGTGAATACTTGTTCCATGACTCCGAAATGCAAAAATAAGAAATGTCATTCATACTGAAAAAATGAATATCATTCACTAGGTCATTTGTGCTAAGACCTGGCTAACTCTCAGGCAAATCGAAGTTCGTCGGTTGATTTTTTTTATTTTTTTTTAAAAAGGTGTTGATACACCCACGGAGTAAAAAGACTACATCATAAGTTTGAACCATGGTATAAACTATAAACCAAACTTCGGAAAAAGGTAGAGGGGCAAGCTCATCCATTCATTGAGTGTTGAATACAAAATGAGAAGAAAAAATAAGGTAATCAAGCAATGTGTTCATGGATGATTGGTTGCTTCCTTTTGCGCGCAATGTGTTCATGGATGATTGGTTGCTTCCTCTTGCGCTTGAGAGTAGGTTTGAAAAAATCCAAAGTATCCAAACATATTGAAGCTAAGGAAAAACACTTTTGCAATATTCTAACAAATTGTTGTTGTTTAGGATCATACATGCTAACAAAATTCATACACCCTCGAAGGAGAACTTCACCATTTTTTGTGAGATGCAAGAGCTCCGTTTGTTGAACAAAGATATAGCAACTAATAGGCAAGTTGCAAATGTTCAATAACCATTTCCAGCCATCTTGTTCCATAATCCATACTTGCAATTCTGTACTCCTATGTTTCCCACCATATAAACCAAGACAACCTTTTAGAGTAGTCAAACGAAAGAAGTCTTCCTCGTCTATGAAATCCAAATTTGGCACTGAATCTTTTTTTACTTGATCTGAAGTCACGTCAAAGTACATGATGGTAGAAGTTGTATTCACGCGTTGATCAATTATCTTGTTCATAGACCAAAATGTACCATCTTGAGTGCTAATTCCGTTAGCACAGTGTCTGTTAATGTAATATGGTTGTACTAGGTAAGGGGGGCTTGTTTTCCTTGTCCAAGAATGTTTAGATAAAGAGTAAACAGCATAAAAAGATTTAAAGATTAATATAACCTTGTAGTCATCGATCCTAGAATCATAGCACATACCACAAGCATTTGGAGGATCGTCTTTGTATTTCACATATGGACATTCAAGTATTCGATGTTCTCTTGTGGATGGATTGCACAAAAGATAAGTTTTGTAGGCGTCAGGGTTCTTTAGAAGAAACAATCCATCACATGAGCACGAGATTTTAGAATATTGGAATCGTTTTGGAGGAAAAAATTGGTTATGATCATCCATCTTAATTAATTCCGGATCTCCAAATACAAAATCACAACTATAATCTTGTCGTAGGAGTAGCTTCTGACGGCCAACTGCTTTGGAATGATCACGGCGGTTCTTTTTAAAATTTCTATCACATATAGTAGCTTTCCATGACTTAGAAACTGATTGAAAACGCAACAAACTTTTAATTGGAAGACAAATAAAGATGGAAAATATAATATCATCACATGGAAGAATATCACGAGACATTATGTCTGTTTTTTGGTTTGGAGAAAATTAAATGGTTAGATGAAGGTATATATAGAGGGGAACCATCGGTTGTTGTGATAAAAAAGGATTCATGCTTGTATTAGGATTAAATAAATTAATACTTTCCTTTATCGGCTTGTATTAGGATTAGGAAAAATTACTTTGTTGAGGATTCTTACCTTGTATTATATCTTCCAGAGCGGTAACCCTTAGGTAGAGTTCCCTAAAAATTTTGCAAAAAACTCGAGCTGCTTTGTTTATGACTCAAGTTTGAGAGGAGATAGTTTCAAACCTGTTTGTTCTTTTAATTATCAGTAATTAATACTAGTCACTCGGACGCAGACAATAGAACATGCGGATGTATGGGTACTCCACAACATGACACATTTGCTCATCTGTTTGGTGGTTCTGCATAATTGTATTAAACGGTGTTCCTATGTCTTGTTTCTTGTATGTTGCTTTAGTTTTACTTCTATAGTTAATAAATCAAGTGAGTATTTCTTGCTACTTGGAAGAGGATAAAAGAAATTGATGGTATTCTGAGCTTCCTCAACATGTAACTTCTCATTGATAATGTAATTTTTTGCATATTGAAGGTTGGAAAGCATGTTCTCCTTTTGAGTACTTCAGTTGCTATCCATAGTATTTTATAAGAATCTTATGTATGTAACTGATGTTACATGGTTCTCCTATAAAAAATAAATCAGACAACTGATGAGCATAGCCTAATTGGGCACTAACATCACTGTTGAAGAGGCTCACATCCGAAGACCTTACATATATGTTGTTCTCATTAGAATAGGAATAAGTATACACAAATCCTACTCATAATAGGAATAGTTTATAGTCTCATAATAGGAATAGTTTATAGTCTCCTACTTGGTAAATAATTGTATTATAGTGTCTATAAATAGGGTTCTCTATGTAATAATCAAAACACACAAGTCAATAATATTCTTCTTATTTTTCTCACATGGTATCAGAGCATTGGTGAGAACAAACACTGTATATCAATTTCCGGTAACAGTGGGTCTGATTTGTGTCAAAAATTTTTTTTTCTTTCTGTGGGTGTTGTCGAAAACCAACACCACCACGAGGCTCGGAAAGCTCCCGCGACCAAACCCCAGCCAGAATCACTGGAAAATCTCACCCCACGCGCCGATCGAAGGTGGCAGTTTCCTACGAGATCTGGCTCACGCGCCAGCGCGTGAGGGCTTTTCCGATCAATTTTTTTGAGAATTTTTTTTTCTGTTGGGGTCGTCCAGCCATTCCAACCAGACCCATATTGTTTTTGACCAGATCTGATCGCCAGAATTAGGGTTCCGGTTATTTCCAGGCTGTTTTCAGTGAGTTTTCAGCGAGATTTGAATTTTCCGACAATCAGATCTCTGTTATCAAGTGTTTTTTTTATTGTTTTGCAAGACAATTTTCGCATAATGTCTTTTGGGTGTGATGTTTTTGGACCAAAAATATGGGGATTGGAAGTTTTATTGTCAAGCCCTCCCCATATTTTAGGAGAAGTGATTGTCTCCCACTTTACCGAGTGAAACCTCCTTACCCCATCCGCGTGGGATTCTCCAAAAATACACTACTTTTGGCAAATCCGACACACACCCATTGACATTTCTAAACAATCCGAACAACATAGATGACAATAACACTAGCGCAAAGAAACATGTCGACTAAATAAGTAACCTTAACTTACTCTGGAAGGCAAAACTGTGCAACCCTATCTTGATTCTTGATAGCTTAAACATCTGGAGTTATATCTTGTACAAAATGTACCTAAAAGCTAAAAATTGTTCAGTACTTACCAGGTATGCCTTGCCATAAAGAAAGGCATAAACACAAAGAACTGTAAACTGCACAAAAGTTAAAAGGAGCTGTTAGAAATACCACCATATACATGGAGGTGATAGCTGCAACAAGCATATAAAAGCACAACCCAGAACCAACCTCATGTAATAAAGTCTAAGAGATCATAACTAACAACATAGACTTATAGCATTAAAATATGAATTTGTACCATTGTGCAGAAGTAGTATCCGACAGTTGTAAAGTCGAATGATAACATTCTAAAGAAATCAAAGAGCTGGCCAAGCCTGTAAATATCTCTGCTTAAAACTTGTTCACCATTACCACCAGCAACTTTGCCTTCAAACAACGCAATCTGATTTAGTCCGACGTCTCGTCCCTTGCCAACCTGCATGGTCTTAGTTTAGGCACTGCTACCAAATGTATTCAAAGACAGAAAGGTTGGAAAAAATTTACCTGTATGTACTCACGGTGAGTAATATTTCCCTGTCGTAAAGTTGAATTCAACCCTGCATTTATACTTGAAAGTATTTAGTGCCCGTTTGAATTAACTTATTTTTAGATGCTTTTGACTTTTAAGTAGTATTTTAGTTTTGGAGGTGTTTGGAAAGGTTATAAAGTGCTTTTAAGCACCCATTTTTAGGCTAAAAAAGCATTAAAATAAGTCAAAAGTCAAAAGTAGGGTATCATCTACTTATGACTTTTAACTTTTGACTTATAAGTTATTTTTTATAAGCTCATCCAAACAGGCCCTTAGACTGTTTGGCCAAACAACCAGAATCTGTTTATTTTGAGATGTGTTTTTTGGCCAATCTTTCCAAATAGTGCTTTTGAGTGTCGCATTAAGAAAAAGACTTGTAAGGATTTACGTCACAATTATATTTAAATATACACTACTAAAAGGTAGCTGGTTGAAGATTTTAGAGAAATGAACCAAAAGTACAGATCAGCAGAGAAGAATCATATGAACCTATAAGCTATAGCAATTTACACTAATCCAGGGGATATCCTCTTATGTGAGAAAGCTTCTAACCAAGAGGATGTAAAATTGAGATGCACAACATGCATGCCAGTGGAGTGCTCAGGAGCAAATCGGTTACCTGCAAAGACGTCTTCACTAATATTAATCACATGTGATGCTTTGCTGATATCACCTCGAGTAATATGGAAAAGTCTGTCGAAGACGTCTGGATGTCCATAGTGCATACGAACTCTGAAGAATTTCACAATCTGTCACAAATTGACTCCCTGTGCAATAAAAACATCATCATAATAAATGCGCACTCACTTCAAAAGCTAGCTTCTTGGTTAGACATGAAGGACGCCAATGAAGAAACACTGAAACATAAAACCCATATAAGATGGCCGTTCAGAAAACACTGACACAAGAATATTTCATCAGATTCAAAATTACCTGCCAGTCAACTCATGCTCCCTAACACCGAGAATTGTAGGAAGATGAATGCCATAATCTTGGAAGAACTCCTCGAAAAGATTTCTCACCTTCAGAGCCTCTTCAAAATAATTATCTTGTGGTAGATCAATACATAGTGAGAGGTCGAGGTAAGAATGGGTATATCAAATGAAATGGAATCTCACTTGTTCTGTTAGTGGTGATATTAATATGTAACTCGCCTCGGACAATCAAAGATGAAAGGTTGGTTTGTTTATCTGTGTGACTGGGAAAGTTACTGATCCAGCAGACTTTAGATTTTGAACTTCATATTATCAAGAAATTCTAATATTAGTGAACTTTCCTGTCCTTTTCTAATAAATATATTGCGCAAAATGTTAGTGTACCATAAGATATTTAATAAGCAAGAAGCAGGACTTGAAGGAAAAGAGGACGTACTGAGAGAATTCCCGTTGTGGAACTATCAAGATTTGAACAGATTGTGACAGTTTTTACCAAAAGCTAACTAAAATAACTGAAATAACAATGACTCCCCTATCCCTATCCCTCAATAAAAAGAAGCTCTCAGCCTCTCTATAAAAGCTCTCCCTCAGTCCCTCTCTGTAAAAGCCTCTTTATAAAAGCTCTCCCTCAGTCCCCTCCATAAACTCTTCTCTACTTCTCTCCCTCCTATAAAGCCTCCCTAAACCCCTCCATAAATTCTCTCTTCTCTACTAAAGGTTCTCTGTACATCCATCAGAACCCTTCTCTCTTCTCTACTAACGGTTCTCTGTACATCCATCAGAACCCTTCTCTCCCTCAAAGAACCCCCTACCGGTTGCATGATACTGTTAAAATATAAGATTTTCTGGTTAGATTTACACAGAGATAAGAATATTTGAGTAGCATAAGAAGATGGACCTACCATTGCACCACCATGGTGGACCATGGTGGATAGTTCGACCAAAGTAATGTGTCCTAATGCCAAGGGGGAACGTGAAGAAGACAATGCAAAGCTGAAACTGCATAGTGACAAAACCAACAACAGTCTGCGATGACAAGAATGATGCCAGTGAGAATAGAAAATGGACAGGCAGAGAGAGCCATGAAAAATAAAATAAAATATAGCACTAGATTTTAAATGTGAAAGACAACAAAACTGAATTAGCAGCAGCTTTTGATGAATCCTTCATAGAGTTCAGTTGCTTTCTCCAAGATAGAACCATTGCAAAAAGTTTTAGCATGAGACCTCTTTGTTTAGATCTTCAAGAAGTTTCTTTTTAATTTTAGAAGCAGTTAAGCCAAGAAAAAACGGTTTGAAGGCGTTTTTCAAGAAAAAAAAAATTCCACTCACAAAACACTAAGAAATCTTCAAAAACACTAAGTTGCTAACCTTGCATGGTCTTAGTTTAGGCACTGCTACCAAATGTATTCAAAGACAGAAAGGTTGGAAAAAATTTACCTGGATGTATTCATGGTGAGTAATATTTCCCTGCCGTAAAGTTGAATTAAACCCTGCATTTATACTTGAAAGCTAACTAAAATAACTGTGTAACTGTCAAGATTAGCTAACTAAAAATAATAACTGAAATAATAACTCCTTAAAAAGAAGCTGTTAACAGTCCCTCTCTATAAAAGCTCTCCCTCAGTCCCTCTCTATAATAAACTCCTCCATAAACTCTCTCTTCTCTACTAAAGGTTCTCTGTACATCCATCAGAACCCTTCTCTCCCTCAAAGAACCCTTCTCTCTTCTCTACTAAAGGTTCTCTGTACATCCATCAGAACCCTTCTCTCCCTCAAAGAACCCTTCTTCTGTCCCTCAAACTCCTCCATTAACTCTCTCTTCTCTACTAAAGGTTATCTGTACATCCATCAGAACCCTTCTCTCCCTCAAAGAACCCTTAAAGGTTCTCTCCCCATTTGCTCTGATCTGTATTATCTTGTTTTCATGGAGGAGGCCTATCCTACTAGAGGCTGGAAGTTCCATCCAACAAACATGGAAATTCTAAAATTTCTTCACGAACATGTTAGGGGTATATCAAAACCCCCAACAAACGTGATTAATAAACTAGAGCTTTATCATGTCAATGTGAGAGACGTATTTGATACTGTGAAGGGTGACCCTTCAGAGCCCAACGACAAATTTGTGATAGTAAAGGAATTTAAAATGCCTGGGAGTCCAAAAATGGAGAGAAATGTTGGTGACTTTTATTGGAAGGATACCGGACACAGTTTTATTATTCAAGAAGAGGGAGAACCTCTAACTGGAAGCGGGAGAAAATTCCGGTTGATAAGACGAAAAGGTGTGAAAGAAGCCTCTGAAGACCAAGTAAAATTCTACATGACAGTATATACTCTCAATGATGCCGTTCCCAGGGAACTTGATTACAAGGATGTCGTGCTGTGCAAATTGACGAAGATGATCCTAAAAGATTAAACCTTTTTTCTTCTGTAGTTGCCAATTTCTAGGATTTGCAGAATGTAGCTCTTCAATACTTCAATACTGCTATTCCCAGAGCTCTTCAATGTAGTCGATCTTCAATACTGCTGTTCTCAGAGCTCTTCAATGTAGTCGAGTCGATCAAGAAGATCATAAAAGTTGAGCTTTTTCATTTTCTGGGGGTTTGTAGTTTTCATATCTTGGGGTTTTGTGATTTGTAGAAGTGTATGATCGATCAATCAATCAATATCAATGAATTTTTTCGAATTTCTTGTATGAAGACGTTCTTGCATTAGGGATTTAGGTTTTCTGATTTCCAGAATTTGGGGGGTTTTGTGAATTTCTAGGGATTTAGGGTTTTCTGCCAAGTTCTACGGATTTAGGGTTTTCTGATTGAAAATTTTCTACGGATTTGGGGGTTTTGTGCAGAATTTTCAGTTTTATTCATTTAATTTAACTATATTAAACTAGGGAAACAACTACCCTAATTATTGAATTATGTATCATTTAATTCAAATTGGCCCAATAATCGACTATACAATACGTTGAAGAAGGGTCAATCAAGATGTTGTGAATTTTCGGAAGTCTGAACTTTGTTTAGATTAGCGTTTAGGAGTGACGCCCGGACGAACACCTCGCTTGGTTACGAAACAGGATGAAATATAAATGCTCGGCAATTAGGACTGCCTATCCCCGCTCAACGATGTAGTTAGACAGCTAGTTGGAGTAGGCGATTAGAGGTCGAGAGATCATGATCATAAAATCAACCCTGTAAATCAGTAATTTGATAGCATTAGTTAATTCATTAAATGAGATGCGATACATGAAACCCTATGCATGTTGCAGCCCTAGAATTGTCCCAATCACTGTAAGTTAATCTTAGTATTTAATTCTTGCATTTTTTTTATTTCTTTTGACACTCTTAAATAAATAATTAGACTAGTATAATTTAGTAAATATTTAATTGACAAGTCTCTGTGGGTTCGATATTCCGGTTCTTAAAGAGCCACTTATTACTTCTGCGACCACGTACACTTGCGTGTGCAATTGGAAGCAACAATAGGGTAGACAGTTGACAACCTAGAGTCGACAAAAGAGTTATGCAGATCAGAAAGTTCGAGCCCTAGTGTTCATGGAGGGTGATCATGTTTGGCTCAGAGTGTCACCCATGAAGGGTATGATGAGCTTCAGAAAGAAGGGCAAGCTTAGCCCTAGATTCATTGGACCTTTTGAGATTTTTAGTCGTGTGGGAGAGATGGCCTATAAGTTGGCCTTTCCACCTAGCTTGTCAGCTGTTCATCCTCTGTTTCATGTCTCCATGCTTCGGAACTATGTGCCAGATGAGTCCCATGTGCTTTCTCTTGATTCAGTCGAGTTGGGTCCAGACTTGTCTTTTGAGGAAGAGCCATAGCCATTTTGGATAAACAAGTTCGTAAGCTTAGGACCTAAGAGATTGCTTTAGTCAAGGTACAGTGGAAGCATTATTCAGTTGGTGAGGCGACTTGGGAGATAGAGTCAGATATGCGTAATAGATATTCTCAGCTTTTCAAGGCTTCATGTACTTTCTTTTGCTTTATGTTCGAGGATGAACATGATTTTTAGTGGTGGATAATGTAACGATCGGGTTGGTCACATTTGAAAATTTGTGTTAAATTACTGGTTTGCCCTCCCGATTTCGACCCAGAGTCTTTTATGTTTGAGTTTTGGAAGTTGGTTTCCAAGCGTTGAGTAAAAAGTTGAGAATTTGGTAAGTTTTGGTTTTGGAAAGGCTTAAGTTGCTTAAAATTGGTTTTAGTATTTTATTGAAGTTTCGAGTGTCGGAATAGAATTCTGTCGATTCCATCAGTCCCGAAATGTGGAATCTGGTTTAGAAAAGATGTTGGTTTTAGATTTGGAGTCACTTTGAGGATTTGAGGTCCTACGTTGGAAATTATTGAGATTTTATCTTTGCGTTGACTTTGGTCAACATTCGTGGTTCAGATGCTCGGATCAGAATTTCGAGAGTTTTATTGGATTCGGGGGATGATTTTAAGCCTATGTGAGGTCTTGGTTAATTTTTGAGAGGTTCCGAGCTTGTTTTAGCCATTTTAGCATTGTGTTAGTTTCTTGTGGTATTCTCGGATGTCGGGTCAAGGGGACCTCCTATTCGTGTTTCGACGGTTCCATTGAGTCTGGAACGTTGAGTATAATCAATTTGCATATATGATTTGTGTGTACGGGGTTCTGAATGAATTTCGAGGGTCCCTATGATGATTTAAGAGTTGGCTGTGTTTTTGCTGGTGTCTGCAGCCCTCGCTTTTGCGAAGGCCAGTCGCTTAAGCAACCTTCGCAAAAGCGAGAGCCTCTTCGCCTTAGTGACCTTCGCAAAAGCGAATAAGGCTTCACTTTTGCGAGAGGCGCTCTTTTTTCGGGGTTCGCTTTTGCCACATCAAAGGGGGTTTTAGACTTGAAATTTTGGGGTTTAAGCCCCATTTTCCATTTTTTTAGCTTGGGAAACCCTTGGAGGGATTTTTGCAGCGATATCTTGTGCTAAAATTTTTGGGTAAGCCTTTGTGATCCTAAAACTTCATTTCCTTTTGATTATGTATGTATTCTAACATCAAAATTTGGGGTTTTGATTTGCAAATGACTTGGTTTTTCAAGAACTCAAGTTCTAAACTAAAATGGAGATTGTGAACTGATTTTGATCCCTTTTTCGAAATGGTCTTCACCAATGAGTTCCTAAAACCTTGAACATCATTTTCAAGTATTGATTTTTGAATTTAAACCTTCTTTTTAAAATTGGCTTTTGAGTTGATTGACGTATTTTTCAAGTAATTGGTGTGGGTATTTTTGTTTCCGGAAATTTATTGTGAATACTTGATTTATATAGATTGTGTGGCTTGAGAAGTGATTCGGAAGGGGAAAATGCAGGCTTTGAGTTGATTAAAATTTTTTTTATGACAAGGGAACCCGCAATCGCTATCCTTTGGGTGCGCACAGGGTAAGACCCTCACTCCTATGCAATAGCTCGCAAACCACATAGGAGAGGTAACCCGCACTAAGCAAGCCTGGTGCGACGAGCTCGACCTTGAAGGCCAACCCTTGCTTTTGCTGGCAAGAGGTTTCGAACTTGAAACCTCTAACATGGAAGTCCCAAGCTTTGGGTTGATCAATTTATTGCATTAAGGCAAGTTATCTCTTAAGCTTTGTAATCTAGTAGAATTGTCTACTTCTCTTCATTGCTTGTGTGTTGGAGAGTAATGGGAGATGAGGTGAAAGGTTATTGTTTCCACTTGATTAATGTTTACAACTAAAAGGGGATAAATGAAAAGGCATCGAGTTGATAATGATAATTTGTGAATTGCCTTATAGTGGCCCTTATGTGGTTGATTGATGAATTTCCTTTAAGGCTTGAAAATGGACTTGAATTGCATGAATTGTTGTCTTTTCCATGTGGTTTGATAGTGCTTGTGTGCATTGATTGTTGAACGCCGTGATGAGACATGTGATGGTAATTGATGCCGAGGTGTTTTCCGGCAAGTGCTTGTAATGCCGAGGTCATTTCCGGCAAATGTTATAGTGCTGAAGTCATTTTCAAAAAGTGCTATTAATATAAAGCCGATGAGAAATGGTTCCAGCTAGTGTTATTTATATAAAGCAGATGGGAAATGGTTTCGGCTAGTTATATGACATAAAGCTGATGAGAAATGGTTCCGGCGAGAGTTTATTCTTGTGTGTTGATGCATTTTGATGCTTATGATTGACCTATTGGTTAATTGCGATTGATGTACTTGATAATTGTGATTTAACTACTTGATACATGTTGGTTGTTGACTTGTTACTTTTGAACTGCGAATATCGAGCCTTGTGAACTGTGTATTGTAGAACTATTAGGTTGGACTGACTTCTGTGCAGGTTGTAGTTTGAGGAGGTTCGGTTGGGAAGAAAGGAGTATTCGAATTCTAACTAGGTTGCCTTGTTTATTAGGTTGCTTGCTGGATACCGTGTTATTGGTACTCACTCCTTGCTTCTACACTTGTGTAGATTCCGAGGCTGGACCCGTGTGATCTTCTCATTCTTCTTCTGATTTCAAGGCTTGTCAAGGATTTGGCATCCCGGTGGACCCTCTTGCTCCTTTAGTTTATGTTTTGTTCTACTTGAGAAACAAACACATTGAGACTTGTATTTACCTTTCGAATTCGGTATTTTCATTAGTGGCTTGTACATGTGACAACCAAGTTTTTGGGGTGTTAATAGAATGAATAAGTTTTCCACTTTTATCTTGTTCTTGCTTTATCTTTCCACATTTCTTTCGTTTCATTGGGTTGAGGCTGACTTGTCTTGGTGGGAATAGATAAATGTCTTCACGTCCATTTTTGGGTTGTGACAACCTGGTACACATACTTCTCTAGCAACACAAATTTTAAAGTATCCCATAATAATATATCAGTAAAATCTTTGACCTTTGTTATTATATTAAGAAGATGAAATTTATTATGATAAGCTGACAAGTAATAATAATGAACTCCAAAAAAAGGAGTGTCCTTTATAGACGAAAACTCACAGATTACTAAATGAATCATGTATTGTTATTTAGACAAATAAAAAGCTAAGTGGGCACACTTTCGAGGCGACAACAAACTTTAAAGTAAACAAAAGTCAAGAAAATCGATCAAACTATCTTTTAGTTATACCTTGTGACAATTAAAACTAAATTAAGCTTATATGTATGACTTCCTAGTGAAGTGGTATACAACCACAACAACAATAACATACCTAGCGTAATCACACAAGTGGGGTCGGGTGAGGGTGGTATGTACACAGTCTTACCCCTACATTGTGAAGGTAGAAAGGTTGTTTCCGATAGACCCTCTGCTCAAGTAAAATCCAATTTCCGAGTTTAAGAAATAAATACAAAGCATTATCATAAAGTGAAAATAAAAGCACAAAACAAATACAATAAAGGAAAAAAGTTTATGTGGCAATTTGATGCTTATACTTCCTCTAAAGATCATAATAAAAGATGTTTTTTTCCACTTTAAGTATGTGTAGACTTGCAGAAAACTTATATAATACCTAAAAATATTTAGGAATCCATAATGGAAGTACCATTGCTTCCTGTAAAAGACTATTTGCTTCATTTAGTCCTGCAACATCATCCCATCTCACCCATGGATTAGTATCCAACATTTTCTTTTCAAGAGAAGCAACTATTTTAAAAAATGTATTTTCCTTCTTTCTTTATGCAATGTTGTGTCGTAACTAATTTAATCGTTTACCATTAAAGCTACGTACAACACAATAATATTAGCTATAATACCTGTGCATAAAGTTTAAAATAGGGTGGAATTATGGATCTTCAACCAAAGATTTAGCAGTGGAAGTTTCGAGAAACCATCTGAATCCTCCTTGAGGAGCTTCCTAAGAGTTCACGGCATCATTTGGGCAGGCAGTCATGAAAACTTTCTTTTACTAATGGTGAAATGTAAAAGAGGTTCATGCATAAACTAATCTAGCACGAAGAATGAGTTGGACTGACCATCCTTGAACAACTACACAAACTTAAAGTAAGTGAATAATAATTTGGGATGGAAGTAGTAAAGCCGTTGAAAGGGTAAAGCCCAGATCCAAATTAAAAGACATACTAATTGAAGAACAACTATACATGTTTTATTGCATATTTGTTGGTTTTTCTTGTTGGACGGATTGTGTATAAGGAATAATCAAGGTATTAACATCTAGAATCCTTTAAATATCTTTTTTCAAAGTGAGCTCGATAGTCGTAATCCATTCTAGTGGGTTCGTCGGGCAGAGGTAGCCATCATCATAAGCGTGAACTTGTTGAAGTTGTTCATCATCTACTCCTTTCTGTTATAATTTGGAGCCAAAACCAATATTAGAAACAATGAATTCTTTACTCTATCAATTCCTTCCGTGTTTTGGGTGCATTGGACATTGGGACCGAAGGCATTAAGATTTTGGCGTGAAACTGTTTTTTAAGAGGCAAGGTTTTGGCTTAATATGATTTTGAAGAGGTTAAGATATTGATTCAAACAGTTTCACAGGGAATTTGCAATCTCTGTTTATTTCTGTAACGTTATGTAATAAAATTGGACAAAACCCTCCAAAAATAGAAAAAACAGATAAAAGATACTCATCATCAATAAGGCATGCCACATCACGGGGCCTAAGGCCATCTTGTGTGTGTGTTTGTGTGAGTATATACACTAACACAGAGAGGAAAGCACCTTTCAGTGGCATAACAACTATTGGAGCCCCTAACAACTACAACTTCACATTAGAGGGAGAAAAGTAAGAGCTGCTACAATTAGAAATTCCAAAATAGATAAAAATATTTTTTTAAAAATACATGTGTCTATATTGTATGTGTTATATTTCCTCAAAACTGGCCTTTGGATCAAATCAACATAGTAAAACTCCCAAGTTTGAGTTCTAATTGATGTATGAAACCCCTATAATCCATACATACTTCATGGTTAGTAATCTTATATGCTAATCAGCCTGCCAAGGATCAAATTTAATGCATATTCATTAAATGGATACCCACAAAGTGCAAAATAGGAAAAAGAAAAAGCTTCAAAGCAATATATATGTCACTAAATCTACATGAACTTTGAAATCTAAGTCAAACTTACCCCAAGTTGAATTTGAATTCGACTTAGGTGCTTTGACAACGTCAAAATAACCTTCTAGGGTAAAGGCATAAGGTTGTTTCCTAATGGTTAAGGTTTTCCCGAATAAAAAATGGATACACGGATGGGAGGGGGTCAGGAAAGAGTTCAATTTATTCAAGTTGTATTTTCTTAGAAGATCTTGTCCATGTTTTTCTCATAAAAGGGGATCCGCATTTTATCAAGCATCGTCGCACCATCTAGAGAAACCAAATGGTTTTTTTGGATGAGAGTAAGATATAAGCCATCAAAATAGTGTTCTTCAACTCAACTAACTGATTGTTGAACTTAATGTCATGAAGGTACGGAGGAACTGATTGAAGACGATTTGTGGAATTGCATTTTGGGAATCAGGATATATTGAGTGTATATTTTGGAAAGAGGACGAAGCAAAGGGAAACAATATCACTATTTGTTGGGTAAACATCTGGACTATTATGTATTGAAAATTTTCAATTCTTAAGTGCAAAATATGCAATATCGTAGAACAATCTAATGGAACTTAAAAATTCTTTAAATAACCATTCTAAACCTTACAATTGGGTTTCACCAATCTCTAATAAAGTCAAACACACAACATATTTTCATAACTGAAAGAAAGATAAGACTAAAAATTGATAAAGTATTGTTTGATGTTGTGAGAAATCTGAAGAAAATATTATTGATTGTGTGTTTTTATTATTAAATAGAAAACCCTATTTATAGACATTATAATACAATTCTTTACCAAGTAGGGGACTATAAACAATTCCTATTCCAAGTAAGATTCTATAAACCTTTCCCTATTCTAACACTCCCCCTCAAGCTGGTGCATACAAATTATATGTACCTAGCTTGTTACAAATATAATTAATACGAGGACCGGTGAGGGACTTGGTGAAGATAACTGCAAGTTGATCACTTGACTTCACAAATTTGGTAACAATATCTCCTGAGAGTATCTTTTCACTTTTTCTCTGACAAAGTGACAATTAATTTCAATGTACTTAGTCCTCTCATGAAACACTGGATTTGATGCGATATGAAAGGCCGCTTGATTATCACACACAAGTTCCATATGATCGGTTTCTACAAACTTCAGTTCTCTCTGCAGCTGTTTGATCCAAACTAGCTCACAAGTTGCTACCGCCATTGCTCGATATTCTGCTTCTCCACTAAATCGAGCAACCACACTCTGTTTCTTACTCTTCCACGACACCAAATTACCTCCTACTAAAACACAATACCCAGATGTAGAACGTCTATCTAAGGGTGATCATGCCCAATCAGCGTCTGTATATCCGGTGACATGCTCATGGCCTTGATCCTCGAAAAGTAGTCCTTTACCAGGAGCTGACTTTATATATCGTAGAATACGAACAACTGCATCCCAATGACTATCACAAAGAGAAGTCATAAACTGGCTTATAACACTCATACGAAAAGAGATATCAGGTCTAGTCACTGTGAGATAATTCAACTTTCAGGATTACATTAGATGGCTCCCCCTGTCCTGGAAGGAGCTTAACATTCGGATCCATAGGAATGTCAATGGGTTTACGTTCCATCATTCCTGTCTCCTCAAGAATGTCTAACGCATACTTGCGCTGAGAAATAACAATACCTGATCTAGACTGAGCAACCTCAATGCCTAGAAAATACTTCAATCTGCCGAGGTCTTTAGTTTGGAAATGTTAAAAGAGATGTAGCTTCAAATTAGCGATACCATCTTGATCATTGCCGGTGATAACGATATCATCAACGTAAACAACCAAATAAATACACAAACACAGAGAGGAAAGCACCTTTCAGTGGCGTAACAACTATAGGAGCCCCTAACAACTACAACTTCACATTAGAGGGAGAAAAGTAAGAGCTGCTGATCTGAGGCCAAAAATATATTTTCTTATCATTAATTGCCTCATATTTATTATTTATATTTGTCCTTTTCTAGCATGGATTTTATGGATTGTGCTAAATAGTGTATTTTATTTGTAGGATTAAATTGGTACAAAGTTGAAGAAGTTTGGAGCTAAAATGAATTAATTATGAAAGATTGAAGAAGGAAAATCAAGCAGGCAGCTTAATGGATTAAATTGAATATTATATTAATATTTATATATATGGAAAGATTGGGCGGCGGCACAGAGGAAATCCAATTCCGTTTTTGTTTTAGGTTCCTAATTTGTTTTGGACTCAGTTATTTTATTCAGGATTTTCTACATCTATAAATAGTCCATAGAAATAATTATTGAGGGAGAGACTTTTGGAAGGAAGACACTTTGTAAGGAAAAACTGTCAATACTTTTTAGGGTTCTTTTCTTCTTCTTTTTTCTTAGGTATTAGTAGCTAAAGACCCTTGTTCTGGGGCTGCGGCCATGGGTAATTGTTGAACATCGATTGTTTTGAATTAATGTTGGTTATCGTTTAAATTACTTTTGTATTCTTGTTTTAGTATTTCATGCTTGATCACCATAGAAATAAATCTATTGTCTATTCTTGGACTCGAGAGATAAAGAGGTAAATAGACCAAAGAATGCAAAGAGCTTGCTCTAACTTTGTTTAGATTCGTGTTCAGGAGTGACGCCAGGACGAACACCTCGCTTGGTTACGAAACAGGATGAAATATAAATGCTCGGCAATTAGGACTGCCTATCCCCGCTCAACGATGTAGTTAGACAGCTAGTTGGAGTAGGCGATTAGAGGTCGAGAGATCATGATCATAAAATCAACCCTGTAAATCAGTAATTTGATAACCTTAGTTAATTCATTACATGAGATGCGATACATGAAACCCTATGCATGTTGCAGCCCTAGAATTGTCCCAATCACTGTAAGTTAATCTTAGTATTTAATTCCTGCATTCTTTTATTTCTTTTAATACTCTTAAATAAATAATTAGACTAGTATAATTTAGTAAATAGTTAATTGACAAGTCTCTGTGGGTTTGATATTCCGGTTCTTAAAGAGTCACTTATTACTTCTGCGACCACGTACACTTGCGTGTGCAATTGGAAGCAAACAGCTGCTACAATTAGAAATTCCAAAATAGATAAAAATTATTTTAAAAAATACCTGTGTCTTTGTTGTATGTGTTATATTTCCTCAAAACTGGTCTTTGGATCAAATCAACATAGTAAAACTCCCAAGTTTGAGTTCTAATTGATGTATGAAACCCCTATAATCCATACATACTTCATGGTTAGTAATCTTATACGCTAATCAGCCTGCCAAGGATCAAATTTAATGGATATTCATTAAATGGATACCCACAAAGTGCAAAATAGGAAAAAGAAAAAGCTTCAAAGCAATATACATATCACTAAATCTATATGAACTTTGAATTCTATAAGTCAAACTTACCCCAAGTTGAATTTGAATTCGAATTCTACTTAGGTGCTTTGACAATGTCAAAATAACCTTCTAGGGTAAAGGCATAAGGTTGTTTCCTAATGGTTAAGGTTTTTCCGAATAAAAAAATGGATACACGAATGGGAAGGGGTCAGGAAGGAGTTCAATTTATTCAAGTTGTATTTTCTTAGAAGATCTTGTCCATGTTTTTCTTATAAAAGGGGATCCACATTTGATCAAGCATCGTTGCACCATCTAGAGAAAACTAAATGGTTTTTTTGGATGAGAGTAAGTTATAAGCCATCAAAATAGTGTTCTTTAACTCAACTAACTGATTGTTGAACTTACTGTCATGTAGGTACGGAGGAACTGATTGAAGACGATTTGTGGAATTGCATTGTGGGGGTCAGGATATATTGAGTGAATATTTTGGAAAGCGTCCGAAGCAAAGGGAAATAATATCACTATTTGTTGGGTAAACATCTTGACTATTATGTATTGAAAATTTTCAATTCTTAAGTGCAAAATATGCAATATCGTAGAACAATCTAATGGAACTTAAAAATTCTTTAAATAATCATTTTGTAACCATTCTAAACCTTACAATTGGGTTTCACCAATCTCTAATAAAGTCAAAAGCACCACGTATTTTCATATCTGAAAGAAAGATAAGACTGAAAATTGATAAAGTATTGTTTCGTGTGAAGCACCCATCCATATTCATGATCAATAAATATTTAATGCTCACCGATATGTGGATAGAAGAAATTATTGAAATAGCTAATCGTTAAATACACACTGTGGAAAAACAGTAAAAAGTATGCATACCTTTTCAGATCGATACACTCTTCAAAATATTCTTAAGGCATCTGTAGGATAAACCTTCCCGAGATTTTCTCATAAGTGGCTTGTGTTCTTTATTTTCACACCAAACAAATGGGAAAATAGGAGAAAAGCCCAAATTATGAGAAAAAAGAAAAATACAAGTGCTGGCTATAGAGAGTGCGACATAACAACTAAGTGAAGAAAACAAGCTTCTGGAGGACAATGTAGCTATGATGAAGAACATCATAGAGGTGAGTGGGATGGCCTTAGATTTAACTAACCTTGCACCAACTCGCATGATTTGCGGAAGACTCAGGGCGACCCTGAATTTCCTATAATTATTTTTCTATCTGGTGCTTTTAACTTGGCACCTCTACTTTGTTCTCATTTGTATAAAGAGTCAGGATGTATCCTGAAACACCGCAAGGAGGTCCAAAATTTAATTACAATAAAAATTATATAATAACAACAATATACCTCAGAGGTAAAGAAATTGTTTTTGATGGATCATCAACTCAAGAATGGTGTAATCTTTATTAGAAAATATATTTTATTGTTCACCCTTAAGACCAAATCATTGATTTGTGGTTATGATGAGCTCTCTTTTCCATATCAAATGTGTAAGGATTCAGTCAAAAAGAGGAGGAAGAGAAATAACATGGCCCATTATCAATAGCTATATATTTGAATTAGGGTGTCGAATTGTTATGAAAATATTTATTGAACAAAGACATTCAGTAATTGAACTTAAAGGGTCTAAAATAATCACATACCTCTAGAAGCCTTTTGAGTGAATTTTGCAGCCATTTCCAGAAGCCGTTGGCAATGTGCTTCTAGAGGGCATTTTTTCAAACACTTGATGGGTGCCAAAATAAGCATGGCCTGTGCAGATTTGAACGAGAAAAACAAGCCTTGAGATGCCATTTTTTTGAACACTTGCTGGATGCCAAAATAAACATGCCCTACGTATTCGGTTTCAAGAAGCCATTGGTAATACTTCAGGGACCAAATTTATGTGACATTAATTTGCTGAGTCGGGTGAGATGCGTGGTTAGGGCATTTAAAAGCGAGCGAACACAAAATTTTAATTAATCCCCATCTTTCCATTCCCATTTTATTGTTTCTGTTATTCTTGTTCGTCATTAATATAATATGTGGCAATTTTTATCATAGAAATCAGTCATATGAACGAGAAATGCAAGATCAACGTGTACGTACAATGACAGGAGATTATATTAAAGACTTGTAAATCATAACTTATGTTTTATTTATTTATTTTTTATTGAATTAAAGCTTGATCAATAAATATTATATTTTTTAATAAAATCTTTGTGATAGTGTGTTAGGCGATTTTAAAACTTGTGCTTATTTGGTAAAAGATTGTATAAATAATTGGGATAATTTTTATGGTTTTACAACTGTTACACCCCAAAAATTTCTAAGTTAAGACCCGAACTATTCTTCATTTATGTATAAAGTCGTGTCGGGTGACTCTTAAATTATGCTTAAGTTTTAAGGTTAATTCTTTAGTGTGAGAATAAATTTGGAGATGAATTAAGGTCACAAAAATCCCCTAGCACAAAGTTGAGTTGAAAGTTTTCATACCGATTAAGTTTTGAGGTAAGATTCTACTTGGATCAACTTCAAATTTTCATATCTCTTAGAATATAAAGAGTTACGTGGCCCATAACCTATCAAATTAAAGGTATTTGAATCCTCTTTCCAACATCACCAAATTCGCAACAATCTGATTTCTGAGTAAACAATTATGACCATTTTAGTAACCTGATACAATACAATGACGAATTAGCCGACGGAAAAAATATTTAAAAAGGTCGTTTTTATCTTTTTACCTCTAAGAAAACCCTAAACGAATTTCTTGACTAATAAAAGTCCTAAAACAATCAGATTTTCATCTCTTAATTCCCTATTCTCTTCTCTCTCAAACCCTAAATCAAAACCCTAAAGAAAAATCAAAGCATATGCCTTCCATTCAAGATTCAATCAATCTTTTTCAAGATTCTTCTTCAAGGTAAATCCCTCTTCAAGAATTTCATTCTTGAAAACTCAAATTCTTTCATACAATTATGAATCATTAATGAAAATCATAATTCTTTGCCATAGAGTTTTCAAGAAACTAATTCAAGAATCTCAAGAAAGGTTTTCTTGATCGTTCTTCTTCAAGCTAGGGTTTCATGTCTTCCAATCAGGTTCTTTTTCAAGAACTTTGTTCTTCCAGGTATGTAAGGCTATCATAGTGTTGGACTAGTTCGTCCTCACACCCTACATCTATTTTCAAATCAATAAAAGAGTAATCTAGGTTTTATCCTTAGATTTGAGTATTTTTTAGATAAGTTGATGTTGAGTTTGGCGTTCTTGAGTTCCTGATTCTTTTTGAAATTCTATTCCTAATTATTGAATTGTTGTATGTTATGCATTGAAATTCTTAAGTTGATTCGTTCATGTCTATATTTCAGCATGAACCCTATTTTGAGAATCTTTTTAAACAAAACATAATTGTTTTAAACTGAGTTTTGAAAAAGTAAAGAGGAGTTTGAGAAAGAGCTTTAACCAAGAGTTGAGCAAAAGTATAAGGGAACTAAGTAGTCCCAAATATATCATTTTGTTACATTGAGAAGAGAACTATGATTCATGATTAGTATGACAGTCGAGTATGCCATCAATGTGTAATCAGTATGACATCTAGATATGCCATCAATATTTATGCAGTATGACTTCCTGAGTCATCAATGATTATATCACAATAAACATTTGTTTTAAACTGTTATTTAAAAAAAAAAAAGTAAAGCAAAGTTTGAGTAGAGTCTAATTAAAGAGAATTTTTGAGTAAAGTTTAAGGGAACTAATTGATTCCCAAATGTATAACTTTTACATTGAGAAAGAAACTTTAATTTCTAAATTAGTTTATAAGTTCAAAGATATTTCAGAGCAATTACCTCTTTTAAGAGGATAGTTTGAGCAATTATGTCAAACCAGAGAAATAGTATGTTTTATACATTTTACCACGAGTATATATTATTGGGAGTAGTATTGAGCACCGATATGGGGATGAGTTCAGACAACTCAAATTCCTCATAAACCATGTATGCCAACATGGGTAAAAGATTCATACTTTTTAGATGATTTCCTTATACCTTCGGATAGAGCTTAGTGGATCCACTTAATTGAGGTGTTCTATACCCCGGCAAGGTATAAGATGATTCTGGCAGCGTGGGCGAGACACTGTATCATCACGTAGCTCATAGTGATGGTTGTCGGTTAGAGAATCTCCTAAATACGAGTAAAAAGTATTTTATTGTATTTTTATATACATCCTTGAGTTAACATCTTTTATTTATGAAGCTTTAAATATTTTCATCTCTTGTTATTGCTTTGTATTGAGTTGAGTTGAGGCAAGTATTCTTTCAGCCTTATCAGTTCAATTATTTATCCATCCAGCTATATTACATACTCGTACATTCAATGTATTGATGTCATTCGACCTGCATCTTTTATGATGCAGATACATGTACTTAGGATCCTCTACAGGAGTTCCGTTGAGATCACTTCATCCGCTTATCAGCTTTTGAGTAAGGCCTCCTTGGTTTTTGAGGACTGTAGTTTTATAAGTTGTTAGTAGTAGTTCTCTTGAAGAGTCGTGGATCTTGTCCAGACACTCTTCTTTGTACAGGAGAGGCTTCATAGATAGACAGTTTTGGAGAGTCTTTCAATTTCAGAGGTTTTCTTTAAAACATGTTTAATACCCAGTATATTTAGAGAGTTTTGAGAGTTAATACACTATTAATTTAGTATTTCTTTCAGTTTGATGCTTGAGTTAGTCTTCTGCTTGTAGTCAGCCAGGATGAGGGTTCACTTGGGGTCCAGCAATGATTCTTGAGTGCCGGTCACGTCCAGAGTGTAGGCTCTGGTCTTGAAAACAACTCATGAGGTTTTTATGTTTAAGAGAAAACATACAAAATAAAAGGTTCAAATTGCATGTCCAAACAAAACTTCAACTTCATCTCATGATTTCATATTGAATGGTCAAATGGGCCCTTAGTTTGTATTCATTCCAATATGTATGCCAAATGAATCTCTAGTTATTTAAGAATCCATGTATTTTTTTTCCAGAATCTTGTATCCTTTCTTAAATTGTATTCATTCCAATATATATATTATATGTCAAACGATGATGTTTCTATTTTGAACTTGAGGAAGGTTTTACATGCGGATAGGATCATGTAGTATTAATGGACTAGCTAAAGGTTGCTTAGCAAGGCCCAAGCCCACCTAGCTTTTAGAAGCCCAATTGCATACATAATTACATATAATTAGAAAAATTACCTAAATACATATTTTATTTTACCATAATCTCTAAAATTCTGGACCATTTAAGAGATTTCAAAAATCTCCTCTTGGATACATCACTCTCCTCTCGCTGATACATCCCTATCCCTCTCTAATACATCCTTCTCTTTCGAATACATCCCTCACCTATGTATCCGAAAGTCCACTGATATATCCGAAATTTATAAATTTTCAGGAATTTTTGTAATTTAGAAAAGAATAGGGAAATAATGCAATTAGCTCTTTACATTATGAGATTTATGTAAATTATACATCATAATTTGTCTACAATTATCAAACACTACTAGCTCCAGTTTAATGCACTAGTCAAAGTCTACAAAATACACCTAAGATATCAAAATTGACTACATTTCCGCCAATATGCCAGGCAATGTGCATTTTTTATAACATAAATAAGAGTATAATGCGTGTGGGTGGGTTAGGCATACATCATGAATTTGAACTATGGTACAAACCAAAACTCAGTATTTAAATGGAGAAAGGTAAAGGAACAAGGTCATCCATTCATTGCATATTGAATACAAAATGAGAAGAAAAAAATAAGGTAATCACGCGATGTGTTCATGGTTGATTGGTTGCTTCCTCTTGTGCTTGCGGGTAGGTTTAAAAAAATACAAAGTATCCAAACATATTGAAGCTAAGGAAAAACAGTTTTGCAATACTCTAACAAATTGTTGTTGTTTAGGATCATACATGCTAACAAAATTCATACACCCTCGAAGGAGAACTTCACCATTTTTTGTGAGATGCAAGAGCTCCGTTTGTTGAACAAAGATACAACAACTAATAGGCAAGTTGCAAATGCTCAATAACCATTTCCAGCCATCTTGTTCCATAATCCATACTTGCAATTCTGTACTCCTATGTTTCTTCCCATATAAACCAAGATAACCTTTTAGAGTAGTCAAACGAAAGAAGTCTTCCTCGTCTATGAAATCCAAATTTGGTACTGAATCTTTTTTTACTTGATCTGAAGTCACGTCAAAGTACATGATGGTAGAAGTTGTATTCACGCGTTGATCAATTATCTTGTTCATAGACCAAAATGTACCATCTTGAGTGCTAATTCCGTTAGCACAGTGTCTGTTAATGTAATATGGTTGTACTAGGTAAGGGGGGCTTGTTTTCCTTGTCCAAGAATGTTTAGATAAAGAGTAAACAGCATAAAAAGATTTAAAGATTAATATAACCTTGTAGTCATCGATCCTAGAATCATAGCACATACCACAAGCATTTGGAGGATCGTCTTTGTATTTCACATATGGACATTCAAGTATTCGATGTCCTCTTGTGGATGGATTACACAAAAGATAAGCTTTGTAGGCGTCAGGGTTCTTTAGAAGAAACAATCCATCACATGAGCACGAGATTTTAGAATATTGGAATCGTTTTGGAGGAAAAAATTGGTTATGATCATCCATCTTAATTAATTCCGGATCTCCAAATACAAAATCACAACTATAGTCTTGTCGTAGGAGTAGCTTCTGACGGCCAACTGCTTTGGAATGATCACGGCGGTTCTTTTTAAAATTTCTATCACATATCGTAGCTTTCCATGACTTAGAAATTGATTGAAAACGCAACAAAATTTTAATTGGAAGACAATAAAGATGGAAAACATAATGTCATCACATGGAAGAATATCATGAGACATTATGTCTGTTTTTTGGTTTGGAGAAAATTAAATGGTTAGATGAAGGTATATATAGAGGGGAACTATCGGTTGTTGTGATAAAAAAGGATTCCTGCTTGTATTAGGATTAAATAAATTAATACTTTCCTTTATCGGCTTGTATTAGGATTAGGAAAAATTACTTTGTTGAGGATTCTTACCTTGTATTATATCTTCCAGAGCGGCAACCCTTAGGTAGAGTTCCCTAAAAATTTTATGTAACTGATGTTGCATGGTTCTACTATAAAAAATAAATCAGACAACTGATGAGCATAGCCTAATTGGGCACTAACATCACTGTTGAAGAGGCTCACATCCGAAGACCTTATATATATGTTGTTCTCATTAGAAAGAATATGTTCTATAAGCGATTCAGCAGAGAAAAAGCTCCAGATAGCACTCAAGAGTATGACCTAGTTAGGTCGCTGTAGGGTGTAAACCTTGGAGAGTAAAGTTCAAATTACAGTAGAGACGAAAAGCACTAGCCTATTTCTTCACATCTGCCTAAGTCTTGAAGAGTGTATGAAGTTATATAGTACCTGTGCTGGCGACTAGTAGAAGGTAGCAGGTACCTGGTACAGACTCGGCACCTCTGTGATATTGTCATCCGAGGTCTTGCACAGAGGTTTAGCAACACCTCACTCAATTCCCTTCTCAAGATAGAGACCTAGTATCCTATCATGTTCTTTTTTTGTACATTAGTTGGTCTTTTCTGTCTCTAGCTCTAGTAGTTTGGTTTTGGTTTTTGTTATTTTGTTCTCTGTTTTTTTGGTGAGGTATTGAGTTTCATCTGCTATGCATTTTGCTTCTTCCATTTGTTTCTTATTGTGCTTATGTAAGTTAGCTTGGTATTGCCTATGTAAATACGACCTAACCTTGTGCATGAAAATACAAAAGAAACACTGAATATTTCACAAAAAAATTAGTGTTATTTATTTATATTGAACGTTCAACTTCAGCATTACTAGCAAGATGTGTCTTGTGTCCAATGTACAATACATGACAATGTAATTATGGGAAACTTTACTAGCTACTACAGGAAAGCTTATTGCACTCTGTGAATCGTAACGTTTAATTATAAGTCACATATCAATTCTGGAGTTGAAGGCTGCACGTTCAATTCCCAGCTCATCACCATATGATCCTTATGCATAGCTTGTAGTGTGATAAGAGTGCAGAGACCGCGACGGCCATGAAAGCAGTAAAAGACATGCAAACAGCAAGAATAGTTGCCTTCCAGAGAGAGGTTTGACTATCCATCTGCTGAATGACTACATCAAACAAAGTTGAAGGGATAAAATTTAGAGTTCAAAATAGACTTCTAAATCGAAAGAATTACAGCTTACATGTTCCAATGTCAAAATACTACATTCATGTAAATAATCTAGCCTATACAAGACAATTAGAATAGCTACTTCAGCATAAGAGAGCTCTGCAATGTGGAACTTCTTGTTCTGTTTAGACAATTATTTTACTTGAATAAACCACAACTACATGTATTTTGCTTGACACGATCCAAATAAAATTACATGAAATTGAAGAATATAATAAAATAGAAAATAATCCACACCGCCACCTAACTAATTACAACACCAGCAACTCGAGATAGATACTGAACTATAAGACTAAGCCTCATCTTATATGAATTAGACAACAAAAAGAGAAAAATAATTGAGGATACAAAAGCACTTCCTACACTGGAACTCTCTTTGTGAGTGCACAAGTACACACATATTTCGACACACAAAAATGCAGTTGCAGATTAAGCACCATTTCATCACCTTAACATTTCATAATTTAACCACTCTTTTCAGCAACAACAGGACAACTACATCATAACTAACATAAAGTGGCATAATGTGACATTCATGTTCAATGTTCACCACAAAAAGAGTAAACTGAAAAGACATTAACTAAAAGTATTCTCATAATCAGTAATTAAAACTCATGAAACATGGCAACAAAAAGATATTTCAACCCAATAGATCACTTTTGTCCTTTTCTTGGCTTCAGTTTCTTAATTTTTTGCCTATTTTTCATCTCCAATTGACCTTGAGTTATAGCAGCTTTTCCCTTCCATGTGAGGTTGGTTGGTGAGTAGGGAAGATTTGAAGGGACACTCACTCCATTGTGATCTCCAACAAAGTTAATAATCCTTGTTCCTGAAGGAATTGGTCCCTGTTGCCTAGCTAGAAATATTGTGCTTTCTGACACTACCATTGGCCTTATAGTAGGATCTGGATCATGATTTGGAAAATTGATTGTCAAATCTGGATGAACGGTATGTTGCAATGTAGTAGCATCTGGTTTGCTTGATCTTAGCTTTGAAGTTTCAGATAACTCAAAATATGGCGTATGACTTGGAATGCTTGGTCCTGGACCTGAAAATTGTGGTGCATGCTGCCTCAATGTTGGTGTAGACACAAAGTTCACAACTTTGCTTGCTTGGGTTGATTGGGGTGCTGTTAGGTTTATCTCTTCAGGTTCATCAATTAAGTCCCTGCTCCTTTTCATTGGCCTTGTATTGACAAGCTATTGTAAGTAAAAAGTACAAGTTAGAAATCAAACTTCAGGAAAAAAATAAGTTGCTTGTAGCATTGAAGATATTTTACCTTTTTACATCCTTTACTATTGTGGTTTGTCTCTCCGCAATTGTTGCATGTCATAACTCTTCCCTTTCTTGAACTTGCCCACTCGCCTTGCCGCTTAATTGCCTCATCTTTTTTTCTGACCCTTTTAGTTTTGGGTCTGCCAACCATCTTCACTAGCTCAGGTGGTTCCATTGCTTGATGTGGATCCACCTTCCAAAAATTTTCACAAGTTGCAATTTATGCCTATAGGTAAGCAGGAATGCCTCTTTGCTATACCACCAACTCATGTCACTCAAAGGGTCCAACTTGTTGTACATAACATATACATGACTAATACATAACATATCAGTCCAGATGATATCAGGATACATCATGTACAACTTAGATACATACCTAGTTACACAACATATACATAACAGATATATGACAAATACATAATAGATACATAACAAATATAATTCATATACATGTTGAGATATACGACATATTCATAGCAAAAATCATCAGACCAATGAACATCCCACAACTAACCATGACAACTCACTCTCAGATACATGATCATAAGAACGTGTGTGAGATACACAACGACAACCCACTCTCTGCTCCATTTTACATTCGATTTTAGATGAACTAACTGAAGAAGAACACGTGTGCCATGTGGGAGACGAAAGAGAGAGAATTGAACGTGGAAGGGGAGAATGGGAATGGGGAAGGGGGATGAGAGTGTGCTAATTTGAAGTGAATACATAAATTAGGGAAAAAATTAGGTGGATAGATAAACAAATGCTCTATTTTAGGCTAATTTTAAGGAGCGACCTATCTCAATATATCTAACTCCAAATATGATACATATATCTCTCCATCTGTCTATTTGAATGCTTCTTTCGACATATCCTTTAAATCAAATTTTATGTTGATGTATCCATTTAGTAACTGAAAAATTACTTCTTATTACTTCATGGTAAGTTATGGAGACTAATTGATCATGTCAAAGTTTGTGTCTAGTCAATTTCTTTGATTGTTGTTTTATGTTGCCAAATCTAACAAATATTGCACGAGCTGTCTGAAGTTATCTCATCTTTTATGTGATAAGAGTAAGAATAATGTTCAAGATACAAAATGTCATATAAAAAATAATGTTTATATGTCAATACTTGGATTTGAGATCTTGAATGCGATATTTTGTTAGTGATTAAATATGTTAGTTAAGGTGATTGGGGTTAATTTCATATGTATGCAATAAAGTAGTTTCATTTGCACTAAATATAACCAAGTTTTCATTTACATAAAAATGCTCATAATTAGTAATATATATATATACAGGCAAAAACAATTATTTTCAACAAAATGGTCATATGTGTATGTAATGTATCGATATATAGACATGTAACGTATCGATATTGTATAAATAGTGTATACTCATGTATAGATGATGTATTACTATATATCAGACATGTATATACATCTATATACATTGTTGATACAATAAAGTATACATTTCATTACCGATTTTTTTCAATCCCAATCAACTTAAATCTCCTCTAAACAATTCCAAAAGTTAGATATGGACTCCTCTCAATATTTCAAATCTTTTGATATATTATTCACACAAAATGATTCGCATTTGTGACACGTTAATTTTAAATTCTGATCTTTGAAAATGGAAGAAGAAGAAAAAGGAGGAGGAACAACAAAGACATAAGGAAGAAGAAGAAGAAGAAGGAGGGAGGAAGGGATGAAGAGAAGAAGAAGCCATTAATGTCCGGAAGAAGAAGACCAAAGAAGGTGACAAATAAAATGTGAATTGTACTTTGCTTGCGATTAAAAAGTGTCGAATGACCATTTTTGGTAAAAAGAATGATAATTGGGCTATTTTGAGAAAGGATTTATGATCGAGGGGGTCATTTTGCTTAATTATATTCCCAATTTATTATTAAAAAAAGACAAACAACTCATTAGTTTAGGGGCTAATTACTTGTCTTCCTTTGAGTTTTTGATATTACAATTACTGTCATATTTCAGACACTATATACATGCATCTCGGATACATGATCATTATATTCATCTAATTATGTGTATCTAGATATGTAATGTAGCTAAAAGACAGTAATTTAGGAGCAAATCACACTTATAACTACCAGTTTATGTCTGATCCAAAAAAATTCAAAAGTTTTAAATACTTCCATTTTTTCGAGAATCAAAAATCTTTTCACTTCCCCTTCTCTATATTTCTTCTCCAATTATCATTTTTGTTAATTTGAATTTTGAGCTTTCTAGGATACCCAATGACATCCATATGCTATAAATTTTTTAAAAAGGTAGATATTATTGAAAACTGGTTGCGAGTAAATACATGAGCCCATATACATTTGCAAGATACATAACATATACATGAGTAATACATAACATATCAGTCCAGATGATATCAGATACATCATGTACAACTTAGATACATACCTAGTTACACAACATATACATAACAGATATATGACAAATACATAATAGATACATAACAAATATAATTCATATACATGTTGAGATATACGACATATTCATAGCAAAAATCATCAGACCAATGAACATACCACAACTAACCATGACAACTCACTCTCAGATACATGATCATAAGAACGTGTGTGAGATACACAACGACAACCCACTCTCTGCGCCATTTTACATTCGATTTTAGATGAACTAACTGAAGAAGAACATGTGTGCCATGTGGGAGACGAAAGAGAGAGAATTGAACGTGGAAGGGGAGAATGGGGATGGGGAAGGGGGATGAGAGTGTGCTGATTTGAAGTGAATATATAAATTAGGGAAAAAATTAGGTGGATAGATAAACAAATGCTCTATTTTAGGCTAATTTTAAGGAGCGACCTATCTCAATATATCTAACTCCAAATATGATACAATAATTATTAAATAGTGGAATAATAAATAATTATTTGAAAAAATATATTGAATTAGTATATAAAGTATAAACATATGTCTAATTATGTAACTTTTCCAAAAAATAAAAATAAATTCAACTTATAATAGATAAGTTATCAACTTATCCAAACTTAAACTAGTCATATTTTCATAAATTAATTTTAATATCCGTAAAGATTTATTTTTTTATGACAAATAAAGAAAAGTAGAAGAAAAGTAAAGAAAAGTATCTCCTTAATCATGGTGGTCTTATTTTCTTCTCCGCGTTTATATACACAAAAAGATTCAAAACGACCGGTAAAATCCACCGGCTAAACCCGGTCAATAACCCTTTTTTTTCCTTGTAGTTTCCTCTTATTTTCAATTTCATTTCAAAATTCACCCACAAAAATCTCTTTCTTTACACAATTAGTCCTTTTCCCATTTTCCTCCATTTTTTCTTCAGCTCAAAAAAATTTCTAGGGTTTAATCTCCGTTTCTCCGGTGATTCTCCGGCGAGATCTCCAATCAGGTAAGCCGTCTGCATTTTTTCCGTTTTTGTTCCTATTGATTTTGATTGCATACGCGTTTAATTTTCATGGATTTACGTCTGTGTTGATTGTAGATACGCAGTTTTTGTAAATTTAGCAAGGAAAAGTTTTTACTTCGCCTACATAGTTAAATTTTTGAAATTTAATTTAATTTGAATGCTGTGTAGTATTTGCAATTTGTTTGTTAAATGTAATAATACTGCAAGGAAAAAGTTTGCTTTTGCAGAGTTAATTTTTGAATTTGATGTCATTTTAGTGCTGCTCAGTATTTGCAATTTGTTTGTAAAATGTAATACTGCAAGGAAAAAAAAGTTATGCTTTTGATAGTTAATTTTTGAATTTAATTTGATTTTACAATGTATGCTTTTGTTTTCTTTTGTTCTAGTGTCATTTAGGAAAAAGATTACTTTTTTCAGTTAAAGAGGAAAATTTGCTGCTTAATTCTACTTTAATGTGCAAAAAGTTGATGTCTTTGGTTTTTTATAACGATTGTGTCTGAGCACAACTCGCAGTCTCGGGTAACTCTGTCCATCAAGGATTGAACAAAGATCTCCTAGTGTTTTTTGTCTTCTCTTGGATTTGAATTTGGAGACCTTGTAGTTATCAACCCACTTCAATAATGTAGAAAAGTTTAATTCTCACAGTTTTTTTGATCAAGTAAAGTTTTCATTAATAATAACATATAAGGGGACGGATATTAGTCCTTAATTGAGCAAAGTCCAAAAAAGTTAAAAATAAAACTACAGCACAGTTCTCTTAAATAAATTTTGTTTGATAAATTTTTTACCCCCATCATCATATTTTAGGGTATGGACCATATACTGAATTAGCTTTACTTGTCTGCTGAATAACTTCTAAGCGAGAGAAAATATTAAATTAGTATTTGAGATGTAACTGCGGTTGATGAAACAATTGTATCGAAATTTTAATTTAAGTCTGTTAAATGAGTATGTTGTGGAAGTTGTACAGAATAATAAGTGTTATTGGTGGGATGACATGCCAAGCATTTTGGATGCTCCAAAACAGGAAATATCATTAGAATTCAGGTGGAGGGAAAATGGACAAGTAACGTTTGAGTTTATGTTCGTGTTAAATTTTAGGTATTTTGTATCTGTTTCTGTATTTGTAGCTGTTCACTTTCTTGGGTTTATGATGGGTTTCTCTTGGCAATGTCAGATCATTTTTTAATTTAAAAATTCACTAGTTTTGTTCTTCTGGTTCTTCACATTCTCCTTTCTTATATTATTTCAGTTTATTATTGTTTTTGTACTT